>QPGU01000284.1:0-13150 GCA_004135705.1 Alloteropsis semialata | reverse complement strand
CCGATTGGATGACTGATTAAGGTCCGATTATATTGGTCCGATTGAGGTTATCTATGAAGTCTGATTTTGAGGTCCGATTGGTATCGGCCGACGCAAGTCTGATTGGGTCTTGGCTGAAATCCAACGTGCCTATGCCGTTTGGAATAGAGCCGGCACAATCAAAGAGTAATTTAACTATTTTATCCCTTTGTCAATTTTAGGTCAAATTGACTGGCACGCCGCGAACCTGAACGGAGTGTAGGCTGGCACTGGAGCGAAGCAGATCTCCCTGGTCTTCTTGTGCTGCACGTGGAGGATACGACCGCCGATTTTCCACGTCAACAGGGTCCATCCTGAAATCACATGCACAAAACATACATCAATGGTAGCAAACACAATATCAGAAAATAAGATGTTCAAGGACAGTAGCAAAGACAATATCAGAAAATATGATGGCAATCCATTTAGTTTAACAGCACATGAAATGTAACAGTATCACTTTCATGGTTTGGATCACTTTCATGGTTTGGCATTAATTGTCTAAGAAACAGAAAACCTCAATTCTTGTCCGTATAAGTCATTTTGTCAACCTATCTACCTCTGCTCAGCTGATCCTTGAGGTGTTGCAAATACCCCTGCACCCTGAGCAAACTGCACGCACCAGGGGTGCTGCACTCCACTAATACTGGAGTAAGTTACTACCGCAGCTCAGCATTGCAACTTCACTCAATGTCATGTGTGGAACACAGAACATGTCCAAGGTCAGCTGTCAACAAAATGGAGACTCGCCATTTGTTCTGTCAATCACTCATACTGAAAAGTGACTTCCCACAACAAGAGACACCAGCTAGACTACACTACATGTGGCTTGTATGTGCTATGGAATCAATTTCTTAGTTGCCTGAAAATTGGCATTGCATTTAAACTGGATACGGAGAAGCCATTTATTTATGCTAAGGTTAGCAAATATTATCGTGGAAAACATTATGCATGCTTAAACAGATAAAAGCATAGTGCATCCTTCAAGACATGCCTAAACCTTCGTCAAAAACCTCTCTAGATAAACCCATACCAGCTACTTAGAATAGCATTGTGTTCCTTGTCAGGAAGTCACTCCATGTAAAGCTCTCAAATAGAGTATATTTTTCTAAGACCAGCAGTAAACATACATGTACAAAATAAAAGGACCAGACAAACTAGAAATTCTGAACAAAAGCTTGCAGCAGAAAGAAAATCAAAAGATAAGAAGCAGCGGTGCATAATTATAGTGATAGGTAGTCATTTCCAGAAGTAGCCAAGAGATGTAATCACCAGGGCAGACGAACGATCCAATTTTCTAATTTGGTACTCCTACCAGCTAACAAGCTGATGAAGTAGAGTAATAAATTTAGCAGCAGATTGAGGTAGAAATCCTCAAGCACATATATGTAATTAAGTTACTAAAACTGAGCCATGATTCCACAAGCAGGAGTGAGTGAAGTGACGTCATAATTGAGGGCAGTAGAAACACACTAAATAGGCTGATGATATAAAGGATCGCATGGTTGTTGAGTTGAATTATACCCCAAGGTCACCAATCAGGCACACCAGTCACCAAGGTGACAATCCTAAAATATTCAATAAATTATACGCTCAATCCTCAGTTACCCAACAGTTTTAACCACAAGTTCTATTTGCCTACCTATTACGACTAATGGTACTAAAATAAAAATATTAGCCACATCCAAAATTGGTACCACCACAAAACGACCAACTGAACCTTAGGGTTCTAGCAGCAATGGGTATTGGCTTGCAAGGATAAGCATCTACTACCAAATAGGCTAACAAACAACCCTTTAGCATGGACAGCTACAAACACTAGCCATATCAATAGTGCACCTTCAGATATTATTACAGAAAATTCAGTCAACAAAATTTTGTGTGGATTCATAGATGAACAATGCTTCTAGTGGCAAGAACACCTGTCTGAGAAACACTAAATCCCCAAACAAAGTTTGCATTTAGCATGTATACTTCTATCTCATATAGAATGGTCTGTGTTGGACAATTGGGATTCTCAAAATTGATTGAACGCTTCTATGTCAACAGGATCGAACAAAAATCGATGTGCTTATCAAATCATCTAACAAAAGAGCCTGGATCGAACATACCTGAGTTGGGCAGGACGCCAGCCGGAGCGCGCGGTGGAGCTCTCCTCCGATGTGGCCGCTTCAGGTGAACCTCGCCGCCGCCGCTTGCGCCCACGGCTGCCCACGGTCGGCTTCTCCAGGATGGCCTCGCGGCGGCAGACGGCCGCGTGGGTGGCCCGGGGGCACGGCCGGACGGCCGCAACCGGGGGACGACGGCCTCGAGGCAGGGGAGGTCGAGGGCAGGGCCGGACGCTGCTTTGGGACGGCGGCGGCGGCCCCGACTTGTCTTCCCCGCGCAGATCCAACGGAGAAGGCGACGACGAAAGGGTCCGGCGGAGGCGGGCCCTCCCCGGCGCAGATCCGCTCTTCCCTCGAGCAGATCAGGGGCGGACGGCGGTGGATCTGCCCGGCGGCGGTGCCATCCGGGCGGCGGCGCGAACGGCGCTCCGACCAGACCGGCGCAGGGCCGCCGCGAACACGACGCGAACAGGCCGCCGGGAAATGGGCGCTGCCAGGCCAGGCGAGCACGGGGCGGCCGCGGAGGGGAGCGAGGGCGCGAGCGCGAGGATGGGGACGGGCGCCGCGAGGAAGGGGACGGGCGCGAGGGCGAGGAGTCGTTGGGCGAGGAAGAAGCGTAGCGTTTCCGGGGAGACGCTGAGTATAGCGGAACGCAGCATGGGGACGGGCGCCGCGAGGAAGGGGACGGGCGCGAGGGCGAGGAGTCGTTGGGCGAGGAAGAAGCGTAGCGTTTCCGGGGAGACGCTGAGTATAGCGGAACGCAGCCGATACGCTTCGATAGCGTTCCTCGTAGCGTATGCTGCTGCGGGAGAATTTCCGGTAAACTCGTACTGCAGTAACAGGTTCCGGATGGCTTACCGCACCCAGTGCGGACAGCCTTAGGCCTTTTTCTCCTTGTCTACGTACGAGTACGAGTACTACCAGTGTACCACTGCGTCACATGTTTTTTTTTTTTTGCGAAAGACCAGTACAGACGCAGACGCTCACACACGCACGCACACTCACCCCTATGAATACACGCACGTAAACCCTACCCCTATGAGCACCTTCGAGAGACTGGGCCGGCTGTTCCGATCTTGAGATTGACGAAGTCACCACAGGCGCCTCGCTATCGACGGGCACGTCGCCTACCACTGAAAGAAAAGCGCCGGTTAAATCCTGGAATAAATCCAGGAAAATGTGACACCCGTGCCGAGTCGGAGACTCGAACCCGGATGGACAGGTTCCACCACAAGAAACCTAACCAACTAAGCGCTTGTTCCACACCACTGCGTCACATGTTGTTATTGCCACGTGATCCTTAGCAGCAAATATCGGTCAGATATACTCAAATCAATGGCCGGAAAGATATATAAAAAAATGACGAAGGCCCACATATATATCTTTCCGGTCGAAATCGACCAGTCCTAGACTCCTAGTCGAAATTAAAAGAGGCATCTAGCTATCCCGTGGCAGATTCAAATTTTTAACCTTTTATTTTGTTAAAAAAACATAAATTTAATCCTCTACCGCTTGCCACCCCTCTCGTCACCTAGCACAAAAAACGCTGCCCATCCTCTCGCGACCTATGGCCGTGGGGCTTACAAAAATTTTCACAAAAAGAATCTTTCATGTATGGGGTACTAAATGAAGTCTATTTGCAAAACCTTTTCACAGATGAGTGCAACTTTGCGCGACGAATCTAACGAGCCTAATTAATCCATGATTTGCTACAGTAATGCTACAGTAATCATCCTCTAATCGTGCGGTCAAAGATCTCATTAGATTCGTCTCGCGAATTTGCCAAGGGGTTGTGGAGGTAGTTTTGTAAACTGACTTTATTTAATACCCTAATTTGTGGTCAAAGGAGGGTGAAAAAAATTTCACCCTCCATCTAAACACGGCCATACCCATCGAGGTTCTGTCGGCTCCAATGGCGCCTTCGCCGCCCTCTATCGCTACTCGTAGCTAAGCACTAAGGTACAACGCCCCTGCTAACCCTAACCCATTCAGTGCACCCCCATTCTCCAAAATTTTGCAAAATACACGTTTTCCAATGTATTTTTTTCTGTGCACGCGACTCAACATATAACCATTTTGCAAAATAGGGTGAAGTAAACACGCCCCTCAGCGATGCGTTGCAGGCTTGCAGCGAAGCAATCTGCTATGGGCATCTGAACATGTCTCTGCTAGCCAGCTAGCTCTTGCCGACAATCCTATCTCCATGGCCCAAGCTTATGCCGTCCATTGTCCTGTGATGGCAGTTGGCAGATGGAGACGGTGCCTACGTCCTGGTCTTTGGCTCTGACGCCGTCCAATTTGGTCTTGGCCATGTTTAGTTACTTTAACTTTTCAATTTTTTTTGAATTTTTACTATTCATCAAAGGGAATCTTTACATGCATGGAGCAGTAAACGTGTGTTAATGACAAAACCCATTCCATAACCCCCGGGTAACTTTGCGAGACGAATCTAATGAGTCTAATTAGGCCATGATTAGACAATGTCGTGCTACAGTAAACAATCTATAATGATGGCTTAATTAGGCTTAATAGATTCGTCTCGCGATTTTCCGTCCATCCGTGTAATTAGTTTTATAATTAGATCATATTTAGTCTTTCTAATCTTCGGTTTAAAATTGCTACAGTGAAGTATGCAAACTTCACTCCACGAATTAAACAGGCCCTGGTCTGCATTGCTTTGGACCAGGTGGTCGCTGTTTTGACTTTTGACCCGTCACTCTCCATACTATTATTGTCCCACGCCCTTCAATGTGCTGTCCGATTACAGCTAGATTTGTATCTGACGGTTGGAGAAGGCGTCAAACCTAAATGCTCTCTTTCTGCACGCCTCACCGAGGTACCAGACAACCAGGGGATGAGAGCATGGCTCTACGCGTCCCCGATTTCAATCCTACTGTCTCCTGTGTTGTTGTCTTGTTGAGCTCTGAATGCCAATCAATGACCCGTTAACACAAATCTTCCACCTGACACAAGCTAAAAAGAAAAAGGAACCTCTCCCTCGCGGGCACCGCTGCGCTGTACACCCCGCCGCCACTTCATGGTCCGCTACAGAACCTCGGCCGAGCGCCGGCTCGGCAGCGCGCATCGTTGGTATGGGCCGGCGCTGGCCGAATCAGCGCTGGGCACCGCCTAGTCGACGACTCCCCAGTTAGTTGGGTGCCTGGCCCCCCGGGCCTCCTCTTATGAGGCCGTGGTATGGCCCGTTATTCGCAGGCCCGCAGCGTGGTGTGTCCTTCCACAAGCTCTCGAATGTTTTGTGGCCTGGGCCAGCTAAAAGGGATATAGGCAAAACGGCCCGGGCAACACCGGACCCTCCTTGCGTTTGTTAAGCCAATCATCTTCAAAGCCCACTTGCGTTTGTTAAAAGCCCAATTAAAAAGTAAAGAAACCCACTAAGAAACCAGACATTCGTGGGTATGTGTGTTCATTTTGCTATTCCGTTATGAATGACTATACTATAAGTAATGATACAAAATTGCTTCTTTGACTTCCTTGCCAACGATAAAATATGATTACTTTCTTGACTTTTTTTGCACGCATAAAACATAATTGCTTCTTTAAATTTTTTTGCGAGGCATGTTGTTACAAGGGGGAAATAACGGATGGGAACTTGCAACTACAAATTTGAAGTTCCAGGTTGTAATCCATAAGTAAAATATATGCGACCATGATTATAAATCCAGAGTCTTACAATAACGTTGTAATGACAAAAGCAAATATTGTATCAAATAAGTGTAATTCCAAATTCTCTGCATTTGATATCATGTCGAAGATGCACCTGGCAAATAAAAAACAAAATTAAAATCGACATACTAAGTGAATAGAATATGAAAAAATGTATTTGTTTGCAAATAATTTATAGTAAATGTTGACATAGATGAAGAGAAATATTGTCTGAAATATGCGAAATGTTGAGCTAATCTATAGAAAATTATTGAACTAGATATAGAAAAATATTGATATATATTTAAAGAAATGTCGAGCTAGCTTTATAGAAAATATTGAATTAGATTTTGATAAATGTTAGTCTATACTTAAAGAAGCCGAAGATTTTGAATTAGATTTTGATAAATGTTAGTCTATACTTAAAAAAGCCGAAGCCGAATATTTTATTTAGCAATTAGAGAAATGGTGAGCTACTATTACAGCCTTCTATGGCAGGCGGACCGAAGCCGAAGCAATTTAGCCTTCTATGGCAGGGGATACATGGCCGCCCCAAATCCCGAACATCCTTCTGAACCCGATAGGACGGAGTCGCCCCTAACAACCCTGAACCCTAACCAGTACAACCTTCTATGGCAGGAGACCGAAATCGAAGCAATTTAGCCTTCTATGGCAGGGGATACATGGCCGCCCTAAACCCCGAATATCCTTCTGAACCCGATAGGACGGAGTCGCCCCCAACAACCCTGAACCCTAACCAGTACAACCTTCTATGGCAGGGGACCAAAATCGAAGCAATTTAGCCTTCTATGGCAGGGGATACATGGCCGCCCCAAACCCCGAACATCCTTCTGAACCCGATAGGACGGAGTCGCCCCCAACAACCCTGAACCCTAACCAGTACAACCTTCTATGGCAGGGGATCGAAACCGAAGCAATTTAGCCTTCTATGGCAGGGGATACATGGCCACCCCAAACCCCGAATATCCTTCTGAACCCGATAGGACGGAGTCGCCCCCAACAACCCTGAACCCTAACCAGTACAACCTTCTATGGCAGGGGACTGAAACCGAAGCAATTTAGCCTTCTATGGCAGGGGACACATGGCTTCTTTGGCAGGGGGCACTTGGTCGACCCTAACTAATACATGATTCTGAATCCGATAGGACTGAAAGTGCATCTAGGCCTCCCATGTGTTTTGGTGTTAATGACAACTAGAATTTGGGATTTGATGCTTGTATTGAAGTGTATGCAGGAATAAAAGCAAAGAATGGATTATGAATATCAAAAGAAGGTCCCCAATCATTTATGTATGGTGGAAGAGCTCTTTGGCGATTTAAAATTCTTTTTGGTTTGAATTTGAGTATAGGAATCACCGTACTATCAAGGGGGACGTGTTTGATGAATCAAAAGTGCCAAAAGTGCTTATTTGAGATGCTAACTACCCAAGAGAAAATCTAGTTTAGTTTTTCAGGCCAAAAACCGGTCTGACCGGTTTTGGGAACCGGTCTGACCGGTTTCTAACTTCAGTTTGTCAGGCGCTGCACAGCGTCCTGTCGGAATTTCCGACACTGTGCCGGAAGTTCCGGTAGGGCCGGAAATAGCCGCTGCTCTTTATCCGGTACGCTCTGTTTGCCGCCGGAAATCTCCGGTGGGTAGTGCCGGAATTTCCGGCAGCTCTGTTCTTAGCGCTGACTCAGTTGACTTTGGCTTGCCCGGAAATATCTGATGACTATCTCCGGTGCGCTCTGTTCGGGATCGGAAAATGCCGGTGGGTTATGCCGGAAGTTCCGGTGGGGCTGTTCGTAAGGCTGTTTCTTAGTTCAAAACAGTGCCTTGCCGGAAGTTCCGACACTATATCGGAAATTCCGGCAGGTGCCCTGACAGTGCATAACGGCTAGTTTTTGGGGGACCTCTATTTATACCCCCTCAGCCCCTCCTTTCATTGCTGCTGACCTAACCCGAGACAAACACATTCACAAGCATTCAATTCACTCTCCCAACTCCCTCTAGTGCCAATCCTTGCAAAGATTTGAGTAGGGCTTTGGGTGTGAGTGATTCTTGAGGTGTGAGACCAAGCCATTGAGTGAGTTCATCCTTTGTTCATCTCAAGAAGCACTTGAAGCAAGTTTGGCTCGTCGATTCTCGTTCATTACTCTTGGAGCTGAGCTCCTAGACGGTTAGGCGTCGCCGGCAACTCCCAACTTCGTGTGGTTGAGTGCCGGACGTTTGTAATCTTCATCCCTTTGTGGGACAATAGTAAGAATTTCAATCCGGCCTTTGTGGTTGATTGAAGGAGGCAAGGGGTTAGAGTTGACCCGGCTCTACGTGAGCACCTCAACGGAGACGTAGTTCCTAAGTGGAGTGAACTTCGGTGAACAAATCCTTGTCTCTTGTTCTTGTTATTGTTCTTCACGTTCATATCGTTCTTGAGCTTAAATTGACCCGATCTATATTGTGTTAAGTTTCTGCTGCTAAAGATCATAGTTTTAAGCTTCCTAACACTTGTGGTGAACTTTCTATTCATATAGAATCTGCTATTTCATTTTAGTTTTTGAATCTCGAATTCAGGTTTTTGTCCTGCCGGAAGTTCTGCCCCTGTGCCGGCAATTTCCGTCAACCCGGAAATTCCGACACAGTGACAGAAGTTCCGGCAAATTTAATTTTAATTTGTGAAATTTGCAGAATTTTTTATACAGGCCTATTCACCCCCCCTCTAGGCCTAGTGTCGGTCCTTTCAATTGGTATCAGAGCCTAATCTCTTGATTTAGGCTTAACCGCTAAGGGAAAACACTATGGCCGGTAAAGAGGATGATGTTGCTATTACCGGTGCTTCCGCCATCGACGGCTCCAACACTTCCGCCGCTGCTGCTCAACTCTTGATTGGTAGCCGTCGAAGTCATCCCCCAACTCATTACGACTCAAGCTCGAGCGATGATGATTTTGAAGTGAGTGATGTTGAGGGTGACTTCACCGAAGAAGAAAAGAAGAAGCTAAGAAAGGAAAAGCTAAAGAAGAAGTGTCAAGAGAGAGCCGAGAAGAAGGCTCAAAGACTTTTCAAGAAAAAGATCAAAGAAGAAAGGGAGAAGAATACTCTTAACGGGCTTCATGCGGTGTCTTATCCATATGGGGCATCTTTACAAAATACTTCTAACCCTTCTCCATTTTCATTTACTCCCGTTCCAATGGGCAAAGCCCCTCACTTTGATGGGAGTGACTATGCCCGTTGGAGTGATGACATGAAAATGCATCTTTATGGTCTTAATCCCGCTCTTTGGACCATTGTGGTTGTAGGTGTGAAGCAACATGATGAGGATGAACCTATTACTCCGGAGCTAGAGCATGACATGTTCCGGAATGCTCAAGCCGTTCGGGTCATTAGAAGCTCACTTTGCACTTATGAGTACAACAAGGTTAGAGGGATTGAGAGTGCCAAGGAGATTTGGGACATACTTCAATTGTCTCATGAAGGCTCCGATGAGGTCAAGGAAGGGAAGATGGATCTACTCCAAGGAGAATTGGAGTCATTTGTCATGAAGAAGGATGAAACTCTCCGGGAAATGTATGATAGGCTCAAGTTGCTTGTGACCGACATTAGAACTCTTGGAAGCAAGGATTGGGATGATAGCAAGGTCACAAAGAAGATGCTTAGAGCTTATGCCCCCAAGAACCAAACATTGGCAACCATCATTAGAGGAAAAGAAAATTACAAGAAGATGAAGCCAATCCAACTACTCAATGAGTTGGAATATCATGAGATGAATGATTTGGACATCAAGAGGTCAATTGGACAAGATGAAGTCAAAACCATTGCTCTCAAGGCCGAACCAAGCCATAGAGTTGAATCAATTGAGAAGCCATCAAAGTCAAAGAAGAAGATTGATTCAAGTGAAGATGAGAGCACGGATGAAGAAACGGCAATGATGGTCAAGAACTTCAAAAGGTTCATGAAGAGGAGAAGTGACAAGAAAAAGAACAACTCAAGAAGGTGCTATTCATGCAAGAAAGTTGGTCATTTCATTGCCGAATGTCCGGACAAGAAGGATGATGATGATGAGGACCACAAGGATGAGAAGAAATCCAAGGACAAGGAGAAGAGATACAAGGAGAAGAGCAAGGAGTACAAGAAGAAGAATGGCCATGCTCATGTCGGTGAAGGTTGGGATTCAAGTGATGAGTCCGATGAGGAAGGTGTGGCATCCATTGCCATGCATGAAGCTTCACCAACACCAAGACTCTTCACCAACCTCTCCGATGATGATGATCACCCCATGTGCTTCATGGCCAAGGGGACTAAGGTATCAAACTATTCCAATCCTCCATCATCTCCTACCTCCACATCTAGCAATGTAGAAAATGACTTAGATGAGGAGGAAGAAGCCGAACATAAAGCTATTATGATAAAACAATTTGGTAAGAAGGGTTATAAGGAAATTAAAAAGCTTGTGGAGAAATTGGAGAAAAAGAAAGAGGCACTTAGAGAACTAGAAGAATTGCTCAACCTTGAGAAGGAGAGAAACCTAGTTCTAGAAGAGTCTCTAGTTGAGGAAAAGGTGAAGGTTGAAAAATTGACAATGGACTTGTCTCTTGCCAATGATTCATATGAGCGGATGTCAAAGGAACATGCTTTGGCAAATGATGCTCTAGCTAACCTAAAGAATGTCCATAGCGAGCTTCAAGAAAGGCATTCACGCCTAGAAGATACATACAAAGAACTTGAAGTTAGCTTTGGTACTCTTTGGGAAAGCACCAAAACTAATTCCAAAACTACTCTTGACTCCAATGTCTCCACTAGCAAAGGTTGCTCAAGATGTTATAATGTTGATATCGATGCTTGTGCTACTAACCTTTCCAAGCTAGAAAAATCAATCAAGGACAAGGATGCTCAAATCAATAAGTTGAACATGTATATTGGGAAGAACAAGCTCAAAGGTAAGAGTGAGTTTGATACTCATCCGGCTTACAACGCCGGAAGGTATCCCACCATTCGTGATGGACTTGGCCACACAAGAGGAAACAAGACAAATGGACGAGAGATTGTGAATGGCAAGTCAAGTCCGTTGTGGAAGAAGGGTGCCAACCTTGGTGACTTGATGGACATGGCTCATGGCGTTACCAAGAAGAATGTTGCACAAGGTAAGGCCATGGTTGAGAGCTCAAACAAGGTAAACAACAAGAGCTCAACCAAGGTTCATGCAAGCAACAACAATGTGACACACTCTCCTTCACCCAACTACACCATCGACTACACGGTTGTATTCCAAAATGGCAAGATGGTGGTCAAGTATATTGGTGCTCACACTAGGAAAATGATGAGGAGTGTGTGGATACCTAAGATTGCTTACTCTAACCTTCAAGGACCCAAACAAGTTTGGGTACCTAAAGCTTGAGCTTAACTTGTTTTGTAGGCATATTCCTCCGGTGGAACTTCATGGTTGCTTGATAGTGGATGTTCAAATCATATGACCGGAGAGAAGAATATGTTCTCATCATTGGAAGAATATGATACACCTATTGAGAAGATCACATTTGGTGATAATAATCATGGTGATGTGATAGGTCAAGGTAAAATTGCTATTTCAAATAATTCATCTCTTTCAAATGTTTATTTAGTTGATTCTTTGGGATACAATTTGTTGTCGGTGTCACAACTTTGTGAGATGGGCTACAATTGTCTCTTTACTAATGAGGGTGTGTCCATCTTGAGAAGGGAGGATTCCTCTATTGCTTTTACGGGTCAACTTAAGGGAAAGCTTTATCTAGTTGATTTCACAACTACTAAAGTGGAACCGAAGACTTGTTTAGTGGCAAAATCTAGCTTGGGTTGGCTTTGGCATCGCCGGCTAGCTCATGTTGGCATGAGGAACTTGGCCAAACTTCAAAGAGATGAACACATCCTAGGACTAACAAATGTTGTTTTTGAGAAAGATAGGTTATGTAGTGCATGCCAAGCCGGGAAGCAAGTTGGTGCTCCACATCCACCCAAGAATATTCTATCTAGCTCAAGACCCTTGAAGCTTCTTCATATGGATTTGTTTGGACCCATTGCTTACATTAGCATTGGGGGCAACAAATATGGCCTTGTCATTGTTGATGACTTCTCTCGGTTCACTTGGGTATTCTTTTTGAAAGAGAAGAGTGAAGCTCAAGGAATCATCAAGAAGTTTATTAGAAGAGCTCAAAATGAGTTTGAGTTGAAGGTCAAGTGCATTAGAAGTGACAATGGCTCGGAGTTTAGAAATACCGGTGTTGAGGAATTTCTTGATGAAGAAGGCATCTTGCATGAGCTCTCCGCCCCCTATACACCTCAACAAAATGGCATTGTTGAGAGGAAGAATAGGACATTGATTGAGATGGCAAGAACCATGCTTGATGAGTACAATACTCCGGATATCTTTTGGGCCGAAGCAATCAACACCGCATGCCATGCCACCAACTGGCTTTATCTCCAAAAGTACTTGAACAAGACTCCATATGAGATAATCACCGGTAACAAGCCTAAGGTGCATTACTTTAGAGTTTTTGGTTGCAAATGTTACATTCTTAACAAGAAGGCCAAAAGTTCTAAGTTTGCACCTAAGGTTGATGAAGGTTTTCTACTTGGTTATGGTACTAACGAACACGCCTACCGTGTCTTCAACAAAACCACCGGTTGTGTTGAGGTCACGGTGGATGTGAAATTTGATGAATCAAACGGCTCTCAAGTAGAGCAAGTTGCAAATGACCTTGTAGATGATGAAGAGCCTCCAAGTGAATCCATCTTGAAGATGGGATTAGGTGAAGTAAAGCCAAGGGAGACTCTCTTGAAGGATGAAGGGCAAGCCCAAGCTCCGGATGATGGGACTAGTGAGCCATCTTCTTCAACAAGAGTGGAACCATCCACTTCTCCTCATGATCAAGATCAAGCTCATGGTGACGATCATGATCATGGCATTGATCAAGGGGGAGGCCAAGATGAAGAAACTCAAGACATTGCTCCTCAAGCTAATGAAGAAGATGATGATGGGCCTATTCAAAGGCAATCTCAAGTACCTCATCCTAGAGTTCATCAAAGTGTCCAACGGGATCATCCCGTGGATAATATCCTTGGGAGCATCCGAAGAGGGGTAACTACTCGTTCTCGTTTAGCAAATTTTTGTGCTAGTTACTCTTTTGTTTCCTCTTTGGAGCCTCTCAAGGTTGAAGAAGCACTTGGTGATGCGGATTGGGTCATGGCAATGCAAGAAGAATTGAACAACTTCACAAGAAATCAAGTATGGGAATTGGTGAAGCGACCCAAGCAAAATGTGATTGGCACCAAGTGGGTATTCCGCAACAAACAAGATGAAAATGGTGTTGTCACAAGAAACAAGGCAAGGTTG
>QPGU01000538.1:0-13201 GCA_004135705.1 Alloteropsis semialata | reverse complement strand
GCACAAAAACAATGTCCCCAAAAAATTCTGCCTCCTTTTTCAACTCCACATTAACTTCCTTTCTGCCATGCTGGAGTCAATAAAGTCCTTCAGCTTAAGTGCATAAAACAAATGATGTAAGATGAGTGTTTTGGGTTCACATTAAAGGGTTTACCAATGCGACGAAAAAACGAGCCACCATGTTCGGTGACTTGTGGACAGCAGACATCCATGTCTTCCTCACACCCATCCGCTCAGCAAAATGATTGGCAGATGACATGATGCCAATGAAAATCTCGACTGGCTCATCAGGCAGAGGAGGGGCCTGCCAAACAGGAGAAAACTCCAGATAATTTTGTGGTGCAAAGCTCGGGTGTGTGCTGGGCAAAGAGCCTGCAAAAACCGAATGCACATCGAGGTCCCCATTCAGAAACAAGCCTGTGGCGTCCTCAAGCACAAACCCCTGCAAGAGAGACAAGAAACATAAATTAATTGCACAGGCAGGCCAAGCCCAAAACCTCAACTATACCCAACAACTAATTCTTTGAACTACTACAATACACAGTACACAGCAGTTGGCTAGCCCTCCCCAGTCCCCACCAATTTTTTCTGCCGCAGAGTGCAAGAAGTGAAAGAACATACTATGCAACGAAAGAACATACTATGCACTTACAGTGCGGTAAGGAAACGAAGTCACATGTCGCCGTTCGGGTGCCACCACTATAGTGGGTGGTAATGTATGGGAACGCTTCCATGAGTGCTGGCATGGAAGGTTCATTATAAATTCTCTGGAATGAATTTTCTGCAGGTACACTAACCACGAATACGTAAGTTGACGGTTAGAACTTTCGACTAGCTATTATAGGGAGAGACGCACTTATATGCCTAGCGACGGGCACTGACTTCGTAAGACATGAAAAGAAATATGGACATGTGAGTTTTGTGAGGACGTATAGGTCGAGCATGCATCATTACATCTCTGAAATTGAACTTGAATGCATCCCTCACTAAAATCTGAAAATGATCCATCGAGTTGTGCGCTGTGTATTTCTGAACAGTCAGCTTGCACATCATGTTTCGCCCCTGAAACCTTGTCAAATGCCAAAGTGTCAAATAGGCGGTTTGCCATACATGTTGTCTAGTTTCCTCTGTCCAAATTTGAGAATTTTTGGTTCAGACAAACTTAAATGGTAGCCGAAACACTAAAACTCTGTCTGCTGAAAATTCTGGGAACAGCTGGGAAAAGAATGAATTTTTGACCCCTCTAAACGACCGAATCTGTCACTGAGTTAAATAAGAAAGTTGTTTAGTATCTTTCCAAGAAAAGTCTGGCCAAGTTTGGGGATTTTTGGGTCAACATATTTGTAGTTATGGCACTTTTTCTACACTGCCCAGAATCTGCCTTTATTTCTTCAACATATATCGGTTCTCACTCTTAATTTGTTTTTGTCCAGATGGCCGCTGCCCCACTTGTGGCTCCCTTCCCCGTGAGGGTCTCTCAGGGTACTTGCCTTGAGTGCGAGGGTTTCCCAAGGATCCTATGGACTGCACTTAAGGACGCGGGGTTCACTACTCCCCTGCAGTATGTTGGAGAGACATATGCCATAAATGGGGTGGAGCTGTGCCGCATGACCGTCACCATTGAGGCACATCCAGCTCATCCTGAGTGGCCTTCGCTCGACACGGAGTATGTTGGGTATGGCTTTATTGACGCATGTGAGATGCTGGGGCTCCGGGTGCTCACATCCTTCTGCTATCAGCACCACGACATCATCACGGCTAGTCCTTTTGGGCTGTTTCCACTTCAGCGAGACGATGATCCAGAGTGGCTCAGTAGGTTCTTGGGTGCGGAGGAGGTTGTGGCTGCCGACCGCAAAGCGGCAACACAAATCTTCTCCCGCTGCATGAGGGCCCTTCTGAAGTTGCACAACCGCAAGTCAGAGGCTGCTCGTGGCATGTTCAACCTACTGACTAATGCCGTCACCGCTACTGCTACCAAGGAGCTTGAGTTGGTGGCAAACACTATGCAGATGACCACCAAGGATGCACAGTTCACTGAGTTGGCAGGAAACTTTGCAAATCTTCAGGTTACTCATAATGCCACCACACTTGAGTTGCAGCAGACTCGGGAGGAGCTCCACAACACCCGTGTGGATCTTGACATTGCCAATGAGATGGTTATAAATGCTCTCCAGGCTGCTGCCCGCGCCCAGGCTCAGCAACAAGGGGCTGCAGCGGCGAACTCTGCCGAGGCCGAGGGTGCCTCTATGATGGAGGATGCAGTGGTGCCTGACCACCCACTTTCCCCTGCCGGCAGTGTGGAGTCGGTGAACTTCTTAGGAGCAAACTAGATGTCTTAGTGTAGGGCATGTGTACTCCTCGACTGAGCTTAATTTTGACCCCATGATGTAATAGGCTAGTGTGAGTTGAGTGCCTCTTTTGTAAATCCTTGTACTTCCCCTTGGTGGCTAAGGAAGCGGCCCAAAAACATTGAGGATGGTTGTGACCAAGGTGCTGTCCAATTATGTAACTGAATCATGTTTGAATTTTTAATGTAGTTTTCGTTCATTTCTGGGCAAAGTGGAAAATAGCAAAGTTGTTTGTTGTGTTGTGCACCATCCCCTCACCAAAAATCACAGCATTCTAGCCAAAGACGTAAGAAATACGCGCATGTTAGTAAGGGTCGATCTGTTGAAAAACAGCACCATCCAGGGGAGGGTTTTTGAATTTTTCGACCTTGATCTCATTGGAATTGGGTCCTGAGCTAAATAACAAAGTTGTAGGGCACAAAATTTCCTAGCTACTGACCAAATCTTAGCACCTAATTCTGTTCGGTTGTGGAGATATGAATTTTCTTCAAAAACAGCTGCTGTCATGTTGTCGATTGTGCAGTGAACTTTATGCCGCATTCTATCTTGTTCATTCTTTATGCAAGCTTATGAATTGTGGCTAATAATGAGTTCGAATGCTGCAGATGGTCAACACCGCAACCAAGATCCGGGTAGCTCCCAGCAACAGCAAAATGATCTCCCACCACCTCCGCCCAACCCACCAACGTGGCAACAAATGTATGCTATGCAAACTGAGATCTTGCGCACTATGTAGCAGCAGATCCACCAGCAGCAGCAACAGCTCAACCAAAATTAAAACCAGCGTCAGGGTGGCCGCCAGGACCACCAGCCTCAGGCTGCTCGCTATGAGGATTTCTTGGGGACACAGCCTCCACTGTTCTCCCATGCAGACGAGCCCCTGGAGGCTGATGCTTGGATCAGGGCCATAGAGTCCAAGTTTACCATTCTGACTGCACCTTGTACAGAGGCTCGCAAGGTGACTTTTGCTGCCCAGCAGCTCCGTGGTGCAGCACTTTTGTGGTGGGAAAACTACCGTGGCATGCTTCAGCCTAACCACGTGGTGAACTGGGATGAGTTCAAGGAGGCCTTTAAGAGCCACCACATTCCTGAGGGGCTCATGGAGAGGAAGCTGAATGTGTTCCTGACACTCACACAGGGGACCCGCACAGCACTTTAGTACTCTCAGGTATTCAACCACTTATGTCAGTATGCTGGGCACCATGTTGATAATGAGGAGAAGAAAATTGCTTGTTTCCGTCGGGGTCTTAGCTCCAAGCTCAAGGAAAGGTTAGTGAATGTTCACCCTGCCACATACAGTGCCTTTGTCAGTCGTGCTATTGCTCAAGAAGATGTTATCATGGCTCGCAAGGCTGACAAGAAAAGAAAGGCCCCTGCTGCTCAGTCTAGTGGGCAGAATCAGCGCTTCAGGCTTGTTTCCACTGCGGCTCCACCTAAGGCTTCCCAGAGTGGGAGTGGGTTATGAGGGCACTCCCAAATGCTCCTCGCTACCCGCCTGCCCAGCCACAGCAGCGGCAGCTGCAGGCACCTAGGCAGAACCTTCAGCAGCAGGTTCGCCCCGGTGCGGGTTACAATTGTTTCAAGTGTGGCAGTGACAAGCACTTGATCAAGGACTGCCCACAGAACCGCCAGCCCAACCAACAGAACCGAGGCAGACAAAGGGTTCAAGTCAGGCAAGGCAGATTAAACTTCACCAACCTTGTTGACATACCTGAGGGCGCGCCCGTCTTGACTGGTATCTTTACTATCCATAACCACCCTGCAATTGTTTTGTTTGATTCGGGTGCATCACATAGTTTTGTTTGTGGAAAGTTCTTGGGAAAAAGTGGATTAAATTTCAGTCACACCAAGGGGTCTTAT
Organism: Alloteropsis semialata; assembly: GCA_004135705.1. NCBI lineage: Eukaryota > Viridiplantae > Streptophyta > Magnoliopsida > Poales > Poaceae > Alloteropsis > Alloteropsis semialata. The sequence continues at coordinate 8,993 of QPGU01000538.1, read as the reverse complement.
ATGATAGCAACACCTGGTGGGAAAACTGATTCCAACCAAATCACCCGCCTTGTGCCAATCAAGATGGGTAGTAAATTTTTTCCCACGGATTTAATCATATTGGGTTTAGAAGGGATTGATGTTATCCTAGGGATGAACTGGATGACACAGCACAAGGTAGTTCTTGACCTCTCTAAGAGGATAGTGGAGATAAATTCACCCACACTTGGCACTAGCACACTCTATTTGCCGGCTCGAGAGTGTGCCAACTCCTGTGCTTTCTCAATGAAGGAAGCTCGGCTGGAATATATCCCAGTGGTATGTGAGAATGCCGACGTGTTTCCGGATGACTTAGCAGGAATGCCACCAGATAGGGATGTGGAATTTGTGATTGAACTACAGCCCGGCACCGCCCCCATCTCAAAAAGACGCTATAGGATGCCACCAAGGAGTTGGCCGAATTAAAAATCCAACTTCAAGAATTGATGGACAAGGGTTTCATTTGTCCTAGTGCCTCACCATAGGGTTGTCCTGATATCTTCACCAAGAAGAAGGACCACACCTTGATGTTGTGTGTAGATTACCGCCCCCTCAGTGCGGTGACGATCAAAAACAAGTACCCTCTTCCCCGCATTGATGTGCTATTTGATCAACTCAGGGGAGCCATAGTATTCTCCAAAATTGACCTCCTCTCGGGCTATCATCAAATAAAGATCCGTCCTTGTGATATTCCCAAGACCGCCTTCTCAACTCACTATGGCCTATATGAATATTTGGTCATGTCTTTCGGGCTCACTAATGCACCAGCCTACTTCATGTATCTCATGAATTCAGTGTTCATGGCTGAGCTCGACAAATTTGTAGTGGTATTCATTGACAATATTCTAATCTACTCCAAGAATGAAGAAGAGCACGCCGAACATCTTCGCATTGTTCTTCAGAGGCTTAGGGACCATCAACTTTACGCCAAGTTCTCCAAATGTGAATTTTGGTTGGGTAGTGTCGGATGTTTGGACCCGGCAGTCCACACAGGGTAGCCTACGTGGTTGATTTGTTGAGTACAAGAAGTAATAGATTGGGGGGCCCCAACCTCTGTCCATGAGATCAGGAGTTTTCTGGGTTTAGAAGGTTACTACCGCTGTTTCATTCTGGATTTCTCCGGAATTGCCAAGCCTATGACGGAATTGTTGAAAAAGTGAAGAAGCCTTCCACACTCTGAGAAAACATCTGACTTCAGCCCCAGTGTTAGCTCAACCTGACAACACCAAGCCATATGATGTCTATTGTGATGCTTCAGGCACCGGTCTCGGTTGTGTGCTTATGCAGGAGAATCGGGTCATTGCCTATGCTTCACGTGTGCTCCGACCTCATGAGCAGAACTACCCAACCCATGATCTTGAGTTAGCAGCGGTGATTCACGCTCTCAAGATTTGGAGGCACTATCAAATGGGTGTTCCTTGCAACGTTTATACCGATCACAAAAGCCTCAAATACATCTTTACCCAAGCCAACTTGAATATGAGACAAAGGAGATGGTTAGAATTGGCAAAAGATTATGACCTTAATGTTCACTATCACCCAGGCAAGGCCAACATGGTTGCCGATGCATTGAGCCGCAAGTCACACTGTCATTGCCTGTCTATGGAAACCTATGCCGACACTTTATGCTATGAGATGATGAAACTCAACTTGGAAATTGTTCCGCATGGTTATGTGAACCATATTTCTGTGGAACCCACCTTGCATGACCAAATTGTCATGGCCCAACTACATGACAAGGGTATTCAAATCATCAAAAGAGAAATGACCGAGGGGGAAAACCAGGAAAAATATGAGTGTTTCCTCATCGATTGGCAAGGGACCGTTTGGTTCGGAGACCGCATTGTAGTGCCCAAGAATGCTGACCTTCGGCAGAAAATCATGGATGAAGCCCATCTCTCTAAATTCTCTATTCATCCAGGCAGCACTAAAATGTATCAAGACCTGAAACAAAACTTTTGGTGGACTAGGATGAAGAGGGACATTGCACGGTATGTGTCAGAATGTGACGCCTGTCAAAGGGTGAAGGCTAGTCACTTGAAAATGGCTGGACCCCTCCAACCCTTACCTATACCCTCCTGGAAATGGGAGGATATAAGCATGGACTCCATATGGGTTATCGTTGACAGACTCACTAAGACCGCGCACTTCCTCCCCGTCAGGACAGCATACACGGCTCAGCAATATGCAGAATTATATCTGGAGCGGATTGTGAGCCTACATGGGGTACCTAAAACAATCATCTCTGACCGTGGTTCACTCTTTGTGGCACGCTTCTAGGAGCAAGTGCAACTCTCGCTCGGCACCAAGGTGATCCGTAGCTCCGCTTATCACCCCCAAACAGATGGGCAGACATAAAGGGTAAATCAAATACTTGAGGACATGCTTAGAGCTTGCACAATTCACTATGGCATGAAATGGGATAAATGCCTACCTCTGGCTGAGTTCTCCTACAATAATAGCTATCAAGCAAGTTTGAAAATGGCGTCGTTTGAGGGCTTGTATGGTAGGAGATGCCGCACCCCCTTGTCATGGTCCCAACCAGGAGAAAGAGAAATTTATGGACCCGACTTAGTGGTTGAAGCGGAAGAAAAGGTCGGTTTGATTCGGGACAACCTTAAGGCCGCCCAATCTAGGCAGAAAAGCTATGTTGATAAAGGAGAAAACCACTCCAGTTTGAAGTTGGGGATTATGTCTACCTAAAAGTCTCACTGACCAAGGGCATCCACCGCTTCGGGATTAAAGGGAAGCTCGCACCAAGGTATATTGGTCCCTATGAAATCAGTGAGAAGTGGGGACCAGTAGCCTACTGAGTGAACCTTCCCACCCAACTCTCCGCCGTTCACGACGTCTTCCGCATCTCGCAACTCAAGAAATGTGTCCGTGTACCCACCGAGATACTTCACCATGAGGAGATACGGGTAGAACCGGACCTATCTTATTAGGAATGTCCTATCAAGGTTTTGGATCAAAAATCTAGAAAGACAAGGAGCAAAGAGGTGAAAATGTACAAAATCCAATGGAACCATCATACGGAGGAGGAAGCCACATGGGAAACTGAGGACTATCTCAACAAAAAGTTTCCCGGTTTCTTTCCGCCCCTAAAGGTACTCGTTTTCCACACTTGTTTAAGCACATTCGAACCTCCGGTCGCGATTCTTTTAAGGGGGGTAGGTTGTAACATCTCTGATGTTGGACTTTGGTTAAGGCTAGGATTACGATGAAGAAAGGAAAGATTAAACAAACAATGGAAAAAAACAAAACTCTCAAGTAAAGTTGTGAAGCCACAACAGCACACCCTCACTTGCCACCTAGGGCCCCAAAAATTCAGTCCAAGCACACCCAAGTCACCCCATAAAGGAGAGCTCCAAAAATTTCCAAAAATTTCCCCCAATTAAGGCTGATTTGAACCCTACCTCGGATCATCAAATTTTCATATGAAACTCAAAAATCTCCAAAAGGGAAAGTTGTTTGGGAACACATTTCAGGCCTAGGTTATGTGGGACACTTTTATAGAACTTGCTGTTTAGCCCCTCAAAAATCCCAAAAACCCAGAAAAAGGACTTTCACTCCTTTCTTGTTTGGGCTCAAATTATCAACTTTTTCACGAAAACTCCAACTCAGGGGCATGTTCCACAACTTGGAGTTCAACTTTCATATTGGTGGAATTTTGAATGTGGTTCAAAATTTTGGGAGAAATCCCACTTGAACCGGCTGCTCCACGGCGCCCCTCTCTGCCGCCCAAGGCGCGTCGCGCGCGCTAGCCCGCCGCCGCCATGTGGCAGCCGGCCACCGGCGACCACCGCAGCCCGACCAAACCTCGCCTGGTGTGTCCCACATCGCGCACGACCTTCCTGTCCCCCTCTCGCCCTTTGTCGTGACCCACAACGCCTAGGATTCCCGAGCCACGCTCGCGCGCTCCCGCCGGCCACCGCGCGCCCGCATTGGGCAGTCACCGCCCCGCGCGTCAAAGCCGCCCACGACCCCTCCTCTCGCCCAATCGCGCGCCAAGCACATCCCTTACCCACGCAACCGCATCCCCGACGCCCAACCCCGGCCGTCGCATTGCTCGAGCACCGCCAAGGGCATCATTGCCGCCTCGGCGCCCCCTCCACGCCGGTGCGTGCGCCCGACCCACCACCACGGCCCTAGACCCCTTTCCCCTCGCCGGAGCCGCCGCCGCCACTGTTGAGCCAAGCTGCACGTCGACAGCTCTCCTCTGCCTTCCACCTCCTAGTCCGACCCCCTGCCAAGCATCACCACGCCCCACTGTTGCTCACACTCTCGCTCACCGCCCTCCGCTTGGTCCCGAGCTCACCGGAGACGTAGCCACCGAGCAGAGCTCCGCCGTCCGCCGCGGCGAGCCTCCGCTGGTCCTTCTCCGACCACGTGAGCTACACCAATCGAACCGTGGTGAGTCCCTCATCGATCCCCGCCACTCCTCCCGGCCCCGTTCGCCGTCCCCTCGCCGGAATCCGGCCGGCCGTGGCCGCCGCCGCTGCCAAGGGCCTCGTTGTGTCTCTTTCAAAGTTTCTAGGGGGCCGAGTAAAAGTTTCCAGCGACTTGAATGCGAACGCGAAATAGATCTAGGGTACCCGGTGTAAAAAGATTCTTTTGAATCTAGGGTTAAGGCTGAAATGTTTGGAAATTCGTAGAAAATCCTAGGAAAATCAGAAAAATACAAACTAAAATTCCCAGGATGCGTGATGACTCACAGAACAACTTCTTCACAGCATGTATATACTTTTTATGTATGCATTTCTAATGAAAAATGGAAATCTGTGTTAGCAAAATTGGGCATAGTTCAAATTCCACAATCCCTGTCAAGCCACCCCTTGGGTATGTTGAACTACTAGTTGTGCTAGGCTCTGTGCGCAAGTGGTGCACAAAAATCTTGAATAGATTTGGATTTATGAATTGTTTAGTTTGTAGCGTCCTGTTTTAAGGAATAAATCATGAAAAATTGGTTTCTGGACGAAATAAAATTTCCTTGCTACAGAATATTCTTGGCACAGTAGGGTTACTAAGAAAAATGCGTAAAGGAATTTTTGACTCTGTTAAAAGGTTGAAATCATTTCAAGTGCCTTTTCCTAGGAGAAATTGTAGAAAAATCATGGTAAAGTGAAAATGGCTAAAACTTTGCAGAGAGCCTTGTTTTAGTCCCAGTAGAGTCTGGTAGAAAATTCATGCACAGAGGAGCTATATTTATTTTTCTAGGATTTAATCTTTTTCCTAGCTATTAAATTTGCAACATTTTTAATAAATAAACTGTAGCTCGGTTTAAGCTAAAATTTGGGCTAAAATTATTTCATGTCACTGGTCAGCTACTGTGAAAGTCTCACTGAAAAATATAATGTCCAAGTTAGCCTTTTAGTTTTAACATGATTATGCTTAGTGCTAAGAGAAAAGAAAAGGTTGTCATTTCATATGAAGGGTTAGATAAAATTCTTTTTCCTTCCAAAACTGAATTCACTTTTTTTAGTAGGGAAAAGAATAGCTAAAGACATTAGATGTGTACACAGTCACCATCACGTTCACCCGGGGGTTTTACCACCATTCTTGCTTAGGGAAAAAGAATTAGTAAAGTCTTATATACGTCCACAATCCCCATCAAAAGCTTACCACCTTGAACTGAACCACCCCAAGTTACTTTGTGAAGAAATTAATATTTCTAGGTGAATATGGCCTACAAGAGTTGGATTTGGTGTTATAGTGTAATCTTATAAATTCACCCTTGTGCATGTCATGTAGATGTCGCGCTAGAAGACGGGGAGTACGAGCTGGTGCCCGCTACTGAGGAGGTTGTTCAAGGAGGAGACGTGAACGTCATCAACGTAGAGGCAGCCCCGGAGTTAGTCGCTGAGCCCGAGCCAGAAGGCAAGCACCGGAGCATAACCTAACTCTTTAAATTATGCACTATGTTTCCTTCATGTTTGTGCATTTAAGTTTCAAGGAGTTGATTGGAACCCTAGTTGCATGATCTTACGTACCTATGTTTGAACACTAGTATGATAGGCTCGCTAGTCGCTATGCTAGGATGACGTTACAAGTCGAGTGAATTGTCACTCGCGAGACATAGGAGTTGTATGATTTTTCTTCTGTTGGAATCTTGAGAAATAGTTGGACGGGATGGATGGATGTCCCGTTCGTGATTAAGGAAATTGATTAAGGTGTGAACGTGTGGTTCTGTGTGTCAAGTTTTTAAACGTATCACGCACATGTCGGCATCATGGGACCGGTAAACTTAGTACCGGATTGACGCAGCTAGGACCATTAGCCTGTCTTTCTTGGAAATTTATTTTCCCCTGTCATATGCACGTGGGTAATTGCGCGAGGCCGACTAGTGGATAGCCTTTACCCAAAGGAGCAGGATTTGGTTCCAAATTGTGGATTGACGGGAAGTGTTGGGATGACTTACCGCGTGTGGTAGTCTCCCGTGTGTTTGGGTTTACCTGGCCAGGCTTAGAAATCAGTTCGAACTGTTCGCTTCTCGCGGTTAATGAGACTGCTTGACCGCTGTGCTGCATTGAGTAACAAGTGAAATGTTGAGAGGTATAAAATGTTGTATGCAATTAATTGTATGAACTACATGCTTGTTTAGCTAGCTAGGAGGCTCACCTAGAATAATTCTTACTAGAAATTTATGCTAAAACTGGAAATTATGGACACACTCTTGGTCGCTTTTGGCAAAACAAACCCTATCAGCCAAAAATCCTCTCATGTCTAGGAGTTGGTGAAGTAGTTCTCACCCGACGGGTAAGACTTGTTGAGTATTAGTATACTCAGCCTTGCTTGTGGCTTAATATTTTGCAAGTAATGTGACTGAGGATGTTGTTGCTAGTTGGACCTGGCCAAGCCAACTTCCACCTGGCTATGAGCTCGTGTGGGATGCGTCCTCTTCTGGGGAGCGCAGGGAGTAGTACCATGGAGCTTCACCATGGTGTTACTTGTATCGTCGTTTAGTTACTTTGTCCGCTGCAACTTTAACTCTGAAACTTATTTATGCACATTTGAACTTGGTCTGTAATACTCTCCTACTTATTTATGCTGTGGACTTGTGGAATGTTGTAATCTCTGGGACTCACCTTCGTGTGAGCGTGCGAATGAACGATCGTGTAAGCATGGTTAAATCGGGTCTAATCCGACGGCGCTCCATTTTATTCCGGCTTAAGTGCATGGTCACCTTCGGTGGTCCTTACTGTACTTCACCTGAATAATTTCAGAGTGGTCCGCCACAGCTGGCATTAGAGCCGACGTTCGCACACTTCGGAGAAAGCAACAGACCATTAACCAATGTTTTTCTAAATAAAAGCAACCAACATTCGCTTCCACCGCGCCTTTGCGATGGAAAGCAACGCATAGGTCGTTAAGGATCACTACTAGATCGTAAGCCTATGTGGGTTACGGGTACACGATATGACAGGTGGCATTAAGTTATATACTACTGACTCCCAGCACATTTATTTCTGTCATTTCATACTTGTCAAGTTTATTTATGCATGATCAAATTTAAATTCCGTAACGACGCACCTACGCCGTGGTAGGTACGGTAAGTTCATCGAGCCGTGTGATGGTCATCATGGCCATGGGCCTCGAGCCATGTCTTCTCGAGGATTCCCATAAGGCGACGGTATGGGAAGTGAATACGACACCTCGGTGACGTATGAAGCATTGCCCGTTCAATGTTGAACGTTCGGGTGCCACCACTATAGTGGGTGGTAATGTATGGGAACGCTTCCATGAGTGCTGGCATGGAAGGTTCATTATAAATTCTCTGGAATGAATTTTCTGCAGGTACACTAACCACGAATACGTAAGTTGACGGTTAGAACTTTCGACTAGCTATTATAGGGAGAGACGCACTTATATGCCTAGCGACGGGCACTGACTTCGTAAGACATGAAAAGAAATATGGACATGTGAGTTTTGTGAGGACGTATAGGTCGAGCATGCATCATTACATCTCTGAAATTGAACTTGAATGCATCCCTCACTAAAATCTGAAAATGATCCATCGAGTTGTGCGCTGTGTATTTCTGAACAGTCAGCTTGCACATCATGTTTCGCCCCTGAAACCTTGTCAAATGCCAAAGTGTCAAATAGGCGGTTTGCCATACATGTTGTCTAGTTTCCTCTGTCCAAATTTGAGAATTTTTGGTTCAGACAAACTTAAATGGTAGCCGAAACACTAAAACTCTGTCTGCTGAAAATTCTGGGAACAGCTGGGAAAAGAATGAATTTTTGACCCCTCTAAACGACCGAATCTGTCACTGAGTTAAATAAGAAAGTTGTTTAGTATCTTTCCAAGAAAAGTCTGGCCAAGTTTGGGGATTTTTGGGTCAACATATTTGTAGTTATGGCACTTTTTCTACACTGCCCAGAATCTGCCTTTATTTCTTCAACATATATCGGTTCTCACTCTTAATTTGTTTTTGTCCAGATGGCCGCTGCCCCACTTGTGGCTCCCTTCCCCGTGAGGGTCTCTCAGGGTACTTGCCTTGAGTGCGAGGGTTTCCCAAGGATCCTATGGACTGCACTTAAGGACGCGGGGTTCACTACTCCNGCTACCAGCAACAACTCCGACGCTACCACGATAAGAACGTCCAGGAAAGGGACTTCAACATTGGCGACCTCGTCTTACGCCGAGTGCAATCCACTGCAGGGGTTCACAAACTCTCCGCCCCATGGGAAGGCCCGTTCATCGTGACTCAGGTCATATGTCCGGGTACTTTTCGTCTCCAATACGAGGATGGCACCGAGGTCCCACACCCGTGGAACATAGAGCATTTACGCCGATTCTACCCATGAAAAGCTATGTATCACAAAGTTCAATAATAGTATATGCTTTTTTCCTCCGTATATTTGTTCTCCTTGCAAAACCTCTCGAAATCACTCTGTTCCCGAGTACTTCTTAACTAAATGCTGTGTAACCGGGCCTGGAACGATGCCTAAGCCTTCTACACGTGCACGGGATC
>QPGU01000282.1:0-13298 GCA_004135705.1 Alloteropsis semialata | reverse complement strand
TTGGAGCTGCGGTGACGCGGTTTCGGTGCTGCTGTGTGCTGTGACGGGCTTGCCTTCGGATGCGGCTGCCGCTGTTTGGCTGGGGCCTGGCCTCGGCCGGGTGCGGTGGCCGGCGGCTTCCACATCCTCTTCTCGTCGACGGTGATGCTGGTTTGGTGCTGCCATGGTGGTGGGGCCTGGGAGCTGCTGTGCATGCTGGTGGCGCCGTGGTGGTGCTTCGGGCTGCGCCGAACTTCTTCCAGCAGAGGTGTTGCGGTGGTGGTGGTGGGCGTGCTTCTGCCTTGTTCACGGGCGTGCGGCAGGCATGGTGCGAATTCGGGCGTAAGCCTTCACTGACGCGTCTGTCGGTGGGCCTGATGGCGGCGCCCTTCGGGCGTTGCTCTCCCCGCTGGGGGCATCATGGTGAGGCACCTTGCTCTATGCCGCGTGGGGCTCTCAGGTGAAGACCTTGTCCATCTGCGGACGTGCGACGGCGGCGCCTTGGCGTTGTGTCCTCCTTGGAGGCGTCGTTCTTTGGAGCACCTGATAGGTACTGATCTAGGATCGGTACGAGGGTGGCCCGATCTTCACGGCAGTAGGTCTATGAACAAGGTGATTGGCTATAGAGACAGCGGAAAGGTAAGGTAAACTTGCTGAAGATCAGCGGTAACTAGCTTTATACCTGACCAAGGTCGGATGCGACCAAGCGACGGGGAGAGAGACACCGAAACCGCGAAGACTTCGACTCGATCTCCAAACGACCGCAGAACCACAACCAGAGCTAATCCACACAAGGCGAGGCAGCCGTACTGGAACCCGCAAAGCACGAACTAGAGGATCCCAGAGGAATCTCTTCACAAGTCCAGGAAGAACAAGTAAGAACAAGGGTTTGAGCAAACACTCAGCAGCTCGGCTGCAAAATCACTTGAATTATCTAATCATCATCAAAGTTATCGTTTGCTTACACATAGGGGGATATTTATATAAGGAATAACCCTCCTGGATAGGTATAAACATGAAACAATGTGAAAGCAACGCTAGTGTGAAAAAGCCTCCTGAGTGGTTCCCGCGTGACTTCTGGAATTCTGCGCAGTCTTCAATGTTTTGGCTTTAACTCCTTCTTGGAAGCTTCAAATGAGATGCTGCTGGATGCGTTTGAAAGCTAACTGGATAGGCTTTCAAACCATGTATAGATTGCTCCAATATTTATTGTAGATTAGTACAATTTTGCTCAGACATTTTGACTTTAGGCGGACTGTAGTCCCTCAGACTAGTGTGCACTAAACAACTCGGCCACTTCAAGGGAAAGCTCCAAACAACCCGGGAGTGGTAGATTTCGAAACTAGACTTCAAGACCTTTACAAAGAGTACTCATGGGCCTTCATAGCTTTTGTGAGTCAAAAGATATGAATATTTCTTCTAGACAGTTCTATCACGCAGGACTGATGTGAACGTGATTCTTCTTTCGGTTCCACTCTTGATGCATCCTTGTCTTCCTCCTTGGTGAACCTGAGCAATAACAACATGTATGACTTAGGTAGCTCAAAGTTCTCATTAATGTTCAATTGATACTCACAAAGTAGCGCGTGCACCTCTTGTTGTATTTTCTTAGCTCGGCTCCGAGTGATTGGTCCAGTAGGGGTTGGAGATGTAGTCGGCGAGGTCGGAGTACTTGGCAGAGTACTCGGAGATGTAGTCGGCGAGGTCGGAGTACTTGGCAGAGTACTCGGCAGAGTGGTCGAAGTACTCTGTGAAGTCGTCGGGGTACTCGGCGGGGTCGCCGACACTGGTGTGGTCATATCATCCTCCCCCCTTGAAAAAGAGTCGTCCTCGACTCGTCCAATCCAAAGAATGGAGAGAGGTCGGACACGTTGAAACTGGTACTCACTCCATAAGTACTTGGCAGATCAATCTCATAGGCATTGTCATTGATCTTGCGTAGTACTTTGAATGGACCATCGGCTCGAGGTTGCAACTTGCTCTTGCGTTGTTCTGGAAATCTCTCTTTTCGGAGATGTACCCACACCAAGTCTCCTGCTTCAAATATCATCTTTCTTCGACCCTTGTTGGCGCGCTTCTCATACTTCTCGGTCATCTTCTCAATGTTGTTTCGAGTTCTTTCATGAAGGTTCTTGACAAATTCAGCTCGCCTGCTTGCGTCGAAGTTCACACGTTCCTGCATAGGCAAAGGCAAAAGATCTATGGGAGCAGTGGGTTTGAATCCATATACAATCTCGAATGGACAAAATTTAGTGGTCGAGTGTACTGCCCTGTTGTATGCAAACTCGACATGTGGCAAACTCTCCTCCCAAAGTTTCAAATTCTTCTTGAGAACAGCTCGCAGTAACATTGATAAAGTACGGTTCGGAAGTGACGCACCAGGAACCAAGTCGATTTGATGCTCGATCCCTCTCTTGGGAGGTAGGCCTGGTGGTACCTCATCCGGAAAGACATCTTCAAAGTCCTGTAACACATCGAAAATAACACTTGACAAGGTAGAGGGTAAGTTGTTAGTAGAAAGAAGAGTGTCCTTGTACAAGAGTACAAAGAACATGAAAGTGGGTTCACTCAATTCTTTTAGATCCCCTTTTCTAGCCATCATTACTAACCCTTCTCTTCCCGGTTTTTGGGCTCTTTGCGGCTGTGGATTTTTCTTTGGCCGTGGGAACCCTCCCTCACTATCTTTGTGGGTCACTCTTAAGTGGTTCTCACTCTCTCGCTGTTTTTTCTTTAGATCATCCTTCAAGATTTCCTCCGGTGTCAAAGGAAGCAAAGAGATGCGCTCTCCTTTGTACATGAATGACAGCTTGTTAGCTCTTCCAAAGATCTGAACATCACGATCATATAACCATAGTCTCCCTAGCAGCAATTGGCACGCTTGCATAGGTACCACGTCACATTCTACATGATCATTGTACTTTCCAACAGAGAAAGGAATATTCACCATATGACTGACACGCAGCGCTCCACAATCATTAAGCCACTGCATCTTATAGGGACTAGGGTGACGCCTTGGTTTTAATCCCAATCTGTCCACCAATTCTTGACTAGCAATGTTGTTGCAGCTACCATTATCAATAATGATGCGGCATAGCTTATCTTTGATCATACCTCGGGTATGGAAAAGATTGTGGCGCTGTCCGTTCTCTTCCTTTTCAGCAGTCACACTTAGCACCCGAAGAGAAATAAAACAATTATGATCTCCTTCATCAGGCTGGATCTCATTCTCTTCCTCTTCGATTTCTTCATCAAATCTTGGCCCTTCATCTTCTGGGTCACTTTCTGATTCCCATTCACCCTTCTCATTTAACAACATGGTCCTTCTACTCGGACATTGAGCAGCAATGTGACCACGCCCTTGGCACTTGTGGCACACAATTTCTCTACTCCGCGTAGATGAAGTAGCTCCTGAAGCGACGGTTGGGGCCGCTGAACTGGCAGTAGATCGCTGCTGATGCGCAGGAGATGATGCTGTAGAAGCCGCATTCTTTGATGTACCATTTGATGGAAAGGACCTAGCTGCAGCTCCTTGGGGTCGTCCTCCACCAAAAGAAGCACTGGATTGCTGTTTGCGCCATGGGACAACATTAGAATGACTTGCATAAGATTTTCCACGTGACTCTTGCTGAATTTTCCTCTCTGTGCGCATCGCTTGATCAACTAGATCATGCAGGGTTCTGTATGGAAACATCTCGACAAATCCAGAAATTTCTTCGTTAAGTCCACCAAAAAATCTTGCCATTTTTGACTCGGCATCCTCGCTGATCCCAGTCCGTACTAACAATAATTCCATCTCCTTAAAATACTCATCAACCGATCTCTTTCCCTGCTTCAATGTTTGTAATCTGTTTCTGAGATCACGCTGATAGCTTGAAGGCACAAACCGCCTTCTCATTACTTGTTTCATCTCTTCCCAGGTATTGATATAACCTCGACCCAAATCAAGTTGATTCTCCTGCACCTGATTCCACCAAGTCAGCGCATACCCAGAGAATTCGACTGAGGCCAGGTTCACACGGCGCTGATCTGACAGATTGTGAATTCTGAAAATTTGATCACACTGTTCAGCCCATTCAAGGAACTCATCTGCATTCTCCTTTCCAGTGAATTTAGGAACATTCAGCTTGACTCGAGCAATATTATCTGGATCATCTCTATTGTAGTGACCACGAGGACGGCCCCTTTCTTCAAACTGATCACGCCGGTGATGATTCCGGCGCCGCTCAAACATTCCCCCATGACCGAAGGGATTTTCTTCATCGTTGGATCCCTCTTCTTGATCACGATCTTCAAATCGTACACGACGCCCGTGTGCACGACGGCCACCACGCTGATTATCAAAATCAGCACGGCGTCCTCCACCATGTCCTCCACGGTCATCATCGAAACGTTCGAATTCATGGCCAAAACCAGAATTCTCACCTCCGGATTCTTCTTGATGATCTTCTTCTGGACCACGGCGATGTGGCCCTCGACCTCCTGCCGCCGGAAGGCGTTCTTCAAGCATCCTTCCCATGGCCTCTACAAGTGATTCGGCCATGCGACGCATCTCATCCTGTGTGACAGGGTTATCCCTATCGCCACGGTGTCCTCCATGAACACTTGAATCTGATCCTGCCATGTTAGGAGCAGCAAAAAGTGGAATGGAAAATATTTGTGGAAACACTCAATTCTCACCTCTTACTTACCCAAGCTCTTCCCTGATCTCTAGGACCGTGATGGTGCTAGATGTGGTAGCATCCAACTATGGTTAAGCGGTTGAAAGGATTACAAATCGACTGTCCCGGTTCAGGTTTTAAGTGGAGCTGTAGGTGGTTAAACAAGGAGGGCTACGGTACTGCAACCGAGTGGGTTGATGTGCTTAAAAAAATTCGTTGTTGCATCAAGATTACCACCACCCTAGTGTATAAACTGAAATTTCAGCAGCACACCGCAACACAGTCTTTCTTCAAAATCTTCTTTTTTTTGACTCTATGCTTTCTTTTTTTTTGATCTCTCCTTTTTTTTGTTATAACACTAACAGGGGTGCGGTTAAAAGATGGAATAACACAAAATAGAAATGGTGGTGACTAGCAACTGGATGAACACACCAAACACAGGGTAACAGTACCGCCAAAAGGCTATAGGAATTTTTAGTGGCTTTGGACTATAGGACACAACAAATATATATGACAATCAAACGTAGGGATAAATTTGTGGATGACAGTAAGACCTACCGTGTCAACGAAAGCTCTGATACCAGATGATAGGTACTGATCTAGGATCGGTACGAGGGTGGCCCGATCTTCACGGCAGTAGGTCTATGAACAAGGTGATTGGCTATAGAGACAGCGGAAAGGTAAGGTAAACTTGCTGAAGATCAGCGGTAACTAGCTTTATACCTGACCAAGGTCGGATGCGACCAAGCGACGGGGAGAGAGACACCGAAACCGCGAAGACTTCGACTCGATCTCCAAACGACCGCAGAACCACAACCAGAGCTAATCCACACAAGGCGAGGCAGCCGTACTGGAACCCGCAAAGCACGAACTAGAGGATCCCAGAGGAATCTCTTCACAAGTCCAGGAAGAACAAGTAAGAACAAGGGTTTGAGCAAACACTCAGCAGCTCGGCTGCAAAATCACTTGAATTATCTAATCATCATCAAAGTTATCGTTTGCTTACACATAGGGGGATATTTATATAAGGAATAACCCTCCTGGATAGGTATAAACGAAACAATGTGAAAGCAACGCTAGTGTGAAAAAGCCTCCTGAGTGGTTCCCGCGTGACTTCTGGAATTCTGCGCAGTCTTCAATGTTTTGGCTTTAACTCCTTCTTGGAAGCTTCAAATGAGATGCTGCTGGATGCGTTTGAAAGCTAACTGGATAGGCTTTCAAACCATGTATAGATTGCTCCAATATTTATTGTAGATTAGTACAGTTTTGCTCGGACATTTTGACTTCAGGCGGACTGTAGTCCCTCAGACTAGTGTGCACTAAACAACTCGGCCACTTCAAGGGAAAGCTCCAAACAACCCGGGAGTGGTAGATTTGGAAACTAGACTTCAAGACCTTTCCAGAGAGTACTCATGGGCCTTCATAGCTATTGACACCAGATTTTTGCACCTGATATGCTGAGTCAGATGGTGACGTGGTGAGGTTGAAACTGCACAGTGGGCCCGTTGAATGGTCAAACAGAAGATGACAGAGAAGGAAGCCGATGCTGAAGAGGAGTCCGATGAAACAAGAAGTCCGATCTGATGATGAAAGAAGGGCGCGTCGGCTGAGGAGGAAACGTATCAGATACAGGGACTATTTCCTTTTTGAAGGCGTATTGAGAGTCCCATTCTATATTAGATTTAGTTTTCTTTATTCGCAAGTTAATCTGGTCCGATCAGGACTCTCCATGACCAGGGTATAAATATGAACCCTCGTCCATTGTAAAAACTATTCTCACAATCAATACAACCCGGCTTCACGCCAAAACCCTAGTAGTTATCGACGAAGCTCATTGGTGGACGGGCTGCATCAGTTCTGATCTCCGGCTTACCAGTAAGTTAGTCAATTTATTGAACTAGTATAGGCTTTGAATTGAGGCGCATCGCCCTTTCTCGTTTATACTGTTCAACCGATTTATCTCTGGATAAGCAAGATTGATATAGATTCCCTACGTCGGAGCTAGATCAATATTGATTATCCAACAGATTATCGTTTATCGGACTGTACTTTTAGCCTAGATTCCCTACGTCGAAGCTAGGTATCAAGATTAGGCTAGATTCCCTACGTCGGAGCTAGAATAATCTTGGTTACTAAAGGCAGTTTTTGCGGTTTGTTTGGAGTTGCTAGATTGATTTAGATCTACGCCATGTGAATCAATTCTACTTCTTCAACGGCTTTGAGCATTGGTCTTGGTCCGATTTAAGCAATATTTATCTTACAGCATCGTTCTAGGTCCGATCCTGCTTTGTGGTTTAATCTAGTTGTTCTTTGAGTATTGCACTGGTGTAGATTCCCTACGTCGGAGCTGAATCTTTGTAATACGCTCAGATTAATCTTTGATTGTCATGTTTGGTTTAGATTCCCTACGTCGGAGCTAGATTCATCTTGATTAGTCAAAGGAAGCTTTGGTTATGCCTTATTGTTATTGAATGTTAAGTGTGGTTTAGATTCCCTACGTCGGAGCTAGGTCATGCTTGATTATTTGGTAGCATATCTTAGAATCAGAACGATCCTGTTAATGTTTTATCTGCTTATTTGCTTAATCTGGTCAACACCTGTGCGAGCATCTTGTTTAATTGACAGGTTGATGAGTTGAGTTTGACTGTCTAGCTATCTGATTTGATCATAGCTGGAGAAATCTAGATTCCCTACGTCGGAGCTAGATTTCTCTGAAAAAGTTATGGTCCGATTGGCTAGTTAGATGGTCCGACAAGATGAGTCAAACTGGCAATTAGGCAAGATGGACAATGTATCGGCTTACACTTTAATTATTTGATATCTTGTTTCAAGACACAGCTGATCCATTACTTTACATATTGGCCTTGTTTTATGCTTTACTTATTATTCAAAGGCTGATCTGTTATATCAATCAAGGTCCGATCCTGATTGGTCTGATTCTGAGGTCCGATTTGGTGTCTGATTGAGGTCCGATTACTCGGTCCGATTGACGTCATCAATGAAGTCCGATTTTGAAGTCCGATTGGTATCGGCCGACACGTGTCTGATTGGGTCTTGGCTAAAATTCGACGTTACTCCATCGTCTGAAATAGAGCCGGCACAATCAAAGAGCAATTTAACTGTTTTATCCCCTTGTCAATTTCAGGTCAAATTGACTGGCACGCTGTGAACCTGAACTGGAGTGTGGGCTGGCACTGGAGTGAAGCAGATCTCCCTGGTCTTCGTGTGCTGCACGCGGAGGATACAACCGCCGATTTTCCGCGTCAACACATTTTTGGCACGCCTGGTGGGACACGAGAAACAAATTCCAAGATGTCGTCATCTGATGCTGAACAAGAAACTGCAGCAAGACTTGCTGCTGAAAAAGAAGCTGCTGAAAAGGCCAAGAATGACAAAAACAAGGCGCCTGAGGCGGCCATTCCAATTACGAAGGCCGATCTGTCTAAAGCTCAATTGGATGCAGTTCAGGCTCAAATCGATGCATTTGAGAAGCTCTGTCTTGGCCAGTTTGGGCGTAATCGTTCAGGCCCTATACTCAAAGGTCCTCTCCCAGATCCAGAGTTGATCAAGAAGACAACTGAAGCTCGGGAGTACCAGGTCAACATGACAGAGATGATTCACCAGGCTGTTAATCATGCATTGATCAATCAGTCAGGCACCTTGGTGAATTCTTTGGATAATCTCATCAAGAAGGCGGTGGATGATGCTATTTGCTTGAAAGTCCAGTGTTTATAGCAGATTCTGCAGGGGCATCAGGATCAGGGAAAGGCAAAGAAACTGAAGATAATGCAATGACCGTTGCTCCGCAGGTTCCAATTGCTCCACCACCTCCTATTGAACTGGCCAACGGTTTTCTGTTGATGGCCGATGGATCTATTGTCGGCCCACATGGTGAAAAATATGCTAGGACTCTGAGCGAACAAGAAAAGCAACCTGCAGCTGCAAGGCTACGTACAGAGATTCCTTCACATCAGCGTATGGTCGGTGATTACAATAATTATATGATGGACATAGCTGATGGAATGCCAACTGGAAGTCAACAGTCCGATTGGTCACAGAAAATAGCCGAGGTGATCCAGAATCAATTCGGCTTGAAGCTTAAAGATGAAGCGAGGTTGTATCGGCACCCGTACCCATCTTACTTTGATGCAGTGCCACTTCCTCCGCGTTACAGAGTGCCGGACTTCTCCAAATTCTCCGGGCAAGATGATATGACCACCATCGAACATGTGAGCCGATTCTTGGCTCAGTGTGGTGAGGCTGCTTCAGAGGAGGGACTCAGGCTTAGATTTTTCCCTCTGTCACTGTCAGGGCCGGCGTTTACCTGGTTTACGTCGTTGCCAGCAGGATCAGTCACAGGATGGTCCGATATGGAGAAGCAGTTTCATAAATACTTCTTTTCCGGTCTCAACGAGATGAAGATTTCCGATTTGATTGCTGTCAGACAGAGAAACGATGAGACCGTCAAGGAGTATATTCAACGGTTCCGTGACACCAGGAATCGGTGCTATAGTTTGAAACTGTCTGATATGCAGTTGGCCGAGCTTGCATTTCAGGGTTTGCTCGCGCCGATCAAAGAAAAGTTTTCTGCTCAGGAATTTGAGACATTGGGACAACTGGTTCAGAAGGTGTCAGCTCATGAGGTCCGGTATCAAGAGATGAAGCGTATAAAGTTTTCTAAACAAGTATCTTATCTCTCTGATGCTGAAGAGGAAGCTGATGTCAACATAGCTGAATGGACCAAATCTAAGAAGCCAGTATCGCTCCCATGGATCAAGCAGAACCCTGAGAAGTTTGGATTTGATATAACAAAGGCCGATAAGATTTTTGATTTGCTGCTCAGTGAGAAGCTTATTCAGCTTTCTCCAAATCATTCTATTCCATCGGCCGATGAATTGAAAAAACGTAAATATTGCAAATGGCACAATTCAACTTCTCACGAGACCAATGAATGCAAGGTGTTCAGGAGGGAGATCCAATTGGCTATTGAATCAGGCAAGATCAAGTTTGAAGACAACAAGAAAGCCATGAAGATCGACGGTCATCCTTTTCCGAATAACCTTGCTGATTTCTCCTTTTCCATTAATATGGTTAATGCTGATGAGAAGGGAAGTTTAAGGTGCTTACATCGGACCACGCCAAGAGTTCTGGTGCCGTTGATCCTGCAGTTCAAGTTACCGTTGAAGAGCTGCGGAGGAATCATCAGGCGTTTGGGCGAGAATCTAATGCTCCTGGTGATATCGGCCGCGTGTAACTTCGCAGATGTTGATTAATAAGTACAAAAGACAGCAGGCAGCAGCCCGAGCATGGGAAGAGCGCGAGGAACGACGACGTCGGAGGCGCGAGTATCAAGCAAGACGGCTTGATGAAGAGTTTGATGATCAGCGCCGACGTGATGACAGGTTCAATGGCCGACGCCGATATGATGAATGGTCTGATGGCCGACGCCGATATGATGACAGGTCCGATGGCAGACACTGGTTTGATGATAGAGTCGACGATCGCCATCAGTACGGTTATGGGTCTAATTGGCATATAGACAGGCGTCAAGGTTACGACCGATATGATCAGGATGATGATCACTGGGGGTGTCCTTTCTTCGTATTCTGCTGGAACGAGAAGCTTAGACTGCCATCAAAAGCAGATTTCCTGAATGCAGTTTCCAGTATGAAGAATACAGAGCTTCCAAAAGAGGTCGACGATCAGTTCATGAACGGATCGGTCAGGATTGATGATCATCATCGAGGAGATGAAGGCCGAGTTGATGCTCATGGCCGTAAAAATATCGAAGGCCAGGTTGATGCTCTTGGCCCTGAAAAAATTGAAGAAAAGGCTCCAGTTCGGAATCGGATTAAAGAACCTCAAATGAAGCCTGGACAGTGGTGCCCGTCAGGGATTTCTAGGTCCAAAAAGAGACGCGTGCAACGCTTGCGCTATCATGAGCAGATTCAGGAGCAGGAATTGGCAAAAAAAAGAAGACATGGCGTGTCAAGATGGCCAATGATGATGAAGCAAGCACATCGGCCGCAATAAACATGGTTTTGATGTTGCCTTTGGATTTTGCTGCTCCTGATGAACAGGACGACCATGAGGTCGATTATGAACTGGAAGAAGCCGCTGCATGCTTGGTTCTTGATTCAGAGAAAGCTATCTTTGAGAAACCAAATGCAAATGGGTATCGGCATCTGAAGCCTCTGTACATCAAGGGATACGTTGATGGGAAGCCAATGACCAAGATGTTGGTTGATGGAGGAGCTGCAGTCAATCTCATGCCTTATTCCACGTTCCGCAAATTGGGAAAAGGGATTGATGATCTAATCAAGACCAATATGACGCTCAAGGACTTTGGCGGAAACGTTTCAGAGCCTCGGGGGGCAATTCATGTTGAATTGACCATCGGCAGCAAAACATTGCCGACTACCTTCTTTGTGATTGATGGCCAAGGTTCTTACAGCATGCTCCTCGGGCGAGATTGGATTCATGCCAACTGTTGCATCCCATCCACAATGCACCAATGTTTGATTCAATGGCAGGGCAATAATGTGGAGATCGTCCCGCTGATGATTCGGTTAGCATTGCTACAGCTGAATCAACAATTTGGGAGTTTGAAGGAGTTGAATGCCTGTCAGGAAAAATATGGGATGGTGACTTCCTCAAGGTGTCCGATCAAGGACTACAGCCGATCCAAGCAGTCGGCTCTGAGACTTTGTTTTGATAGACGGTTGTATAGAAGACTTTGAAAACCGAGGTAAATTCGGTTTAAGCCGCAATATTGTTGAACATCGGCTACTCATCAGATCAAGGTATCGGCCACGCGAACAATGGGATTGTTGATCATTATGGATCTAGTGTTGATGATGTTGAAGATAAATCATGAAAATTGACGTGGCTGATCCGACGAAAACAAAGGCCGATGTGGTTAATCAGTTCTTTCAAACTTGATAAGTTCTTCTTATAAATTGAATCGGCCTGATTATTGTTTCGCCTTGGGGGGCAAGATTCGAGTTTGTTTGTCCAATGGTATTACCCTAACATTTGGGTAAATTCGTAAAGCCGATACCGTTGCTGCTCGTGTCGTCGCTGCTGATGAAGGAACAGTGCTGAAATACCAAGATTCAGAAGAAAGGATTTCAACATATATGCTAACACGACGTCGGCTCGTCGATCCGAAAACTATGGTATGATCAAGTAAACTTTATTTCTTACTGCGAAATACTTGGGAATTTTATTTTGTGAGAATAAAATGCATAGTTTAGCTCCTCAATGATATGAAATTCCTACCAGAGCCATATGTTGATATCTTCTGAAAACCTTACACATATGCTGCTTGTTTTGTATTGAGCATTGTCAAATTGTTTGTGACCCTTGTGAGATTCATTTCATGCTTTTAAGATCGAGATCACGTACACTCCACATATTATTCCATTGTTGAGTATGCTAGACTTTAATTTTTGGGCACATCACTGTTGTCGAGGTTGTACTCGTCAGATATTTGTCCGGCAGACACCCGCTTCGTGCGAAGATTGATCACAGTGATGAACAGAAAGACACGGGATTTTTATACTGGTTCGGGCCCTCGAGATCGAGTAATAACCCTACGTCCAGTTGCTGCTTGTATTATTTCGTCGAGTACAGATTACAATGCGTAACAAGTACCCTCAGGTGGATTGTCTAAAGCTACAAATCAATGGAACATACCCTCTACGCACAGGACCCCCGCTATTTATATCTAGGGAGACGTGCCTTACAAGACAAAACAGACCTAAACCTAGTAGGACTCGAACTGTCTTCGGGCTTCCCTTCTGCAATCAGGCCATCGTGTCTTGTTCGGAGTCTTGGTCGTCTTGGAGTCGGTAGTCGGCAATCCTCGTGGTCGGGTACCCTGGTATTATGGCCTCAACAGTAGCCCCCGAGCTTATCTTGTTCAGAAAAGGTTGATTGTTCAATAGCCTTCGGGTCTTTTTGCTCTTCAGGTGATTTTTGGATATGTTAATACCTCGTCAATCACTTTTGTATGAGAGCCAGAAAAGTTCCCGAACTCTTGAATGTAGAAACCTGCATCTGAATGATAAGGTCAAAGAAAAATATCAGCCATAATAATAAAATAGAACTGTTCCGTCTTGAAAAGTAAAACGCCCAGGATCGATGTAACTGCTGCCCAGTGCATTAAAACCCACTCCGCACGTCTCCCGGAACTTTAGCAGCGCACGCGATACGGCTCTGCTCTGGCTCCTCGATTCTCGCGCGAAGCGTCGCACCCCTGAGTCTTTAAATATCGGATCTCCTGGATTGACATGTACTTGAACCTTCCATCCTAAGCCTTCTTCCTCCACTCGCCATGGGAAAGAAAAGGCTTAGCAGCAGGTTCAAGCTTCCTCGCCTCCTTTTCGGAGACTCCCCTCGCAGCTCCGGCGAACAACCGCCCGACAAGCCGGAGGACCCGCCGGCGACGACATCACCCACCGCTCCTCCTCAGGCTCCGCTCCTGGCTCTCCCCTGGTATGGGGATGAAGGAGTCGAGGTCGAGCCACCAGAGGAGGAGGCTCCGGCGATGGCACCGCCGTCTCCCGAGGCTGCTCCGTCAAGCATTGCCGCCGGGAAACGCCCTGCGTCTTCCTCCCCAGCCCCGGCATCTCCTGTCTCCCTCTCCTCCGACGACGA
>QPGU01000281.1:0-13310 GCA_004135705.1 Alloteropsis semialata | reverse complement strand
ATCTCATGGAGCTCTCATGACTGTGGCTCCCCTGGGCCTTCTCTTACATCAGTCGTATGTGGGTCCGTCGACCGGTGCCTTAGTTTTCCTTCACGGAGAATGAAAACCGGGGCTCACCACTATTGATAGTTACTAAAGCACACCTCCAACTGTCACTTTGGTATAAAGGGTTGAAACCACCATAGCTATATAGTTTATTTCTAATTCTATCCATGTATTTTCATGAATATGTGCATGTAGGGACAAAGTGTCAAAACAAGGGCGTATATGGGCTCAAGGCATTGTGGGCTTACCTATCCCAGGCACGATCAAGCTCATCTTTCTCCCATGCAAAGAAGTACAAGCATGCATCATATTGGCCACTGACATGGTGTCGGTTTTGTTCAATAGATGAGATGGAGTCATGTGTCCATCCCATGGATTGAAGGGCAGTCATAACGACCCACATGGAAGATTCACTGCAAAATGTATGCCCGTGGGGCGTCAGGACGTTGTCTGCTAACCAGGTGTTGACACCAGATTTTCGCACCTGACATGCTGAGTCAGATTGTGACGTGGTAAGGTTGGGACTGCGCAGTGGGCCCGTTGAATGGTCAAACAGAAGATGACAGAAAAGGAAGCCGATGCTGAAGAGGAGTCCGATGAAACAAGAAGTCCGATCTGATGATGGAAGAAGGGCGCGTCGGCTGAGGAGAAAGCGTATCAGATGCAGGGACTATTTCCTTTTTGAAGGCGTATTGAGAGTCCCATTCTATATTAGATTTAGTTTTCTTTATTCGCAAGTTAATCTGGTCCGATCAGGACTCTCCATGACCAGGGTATAAATATGAACCCTCGTCCATTGTAAAAAACTATTCTCACAATCAATACAACCCGGCTTCACGCCAAAACCCTAGTAGTAGTTACCGACGAAGCTCATTGGTGGACGGGCTGCATCAGTTCTGATCTCCGGCTTACCAGTAAGTTAGTCAATTATCGAACTAGTATAGGCTTTGAATTGAGGCGCATCGCCCTTTCTCGTTTATACTGTTCAACCGATTTATCTCTGGATAATCAAGATTGATATAGATTCCCTACGTCGGAGCTAGATCAATATTGATTATCCAACAGATTATCGTTTATCGGACTACACTTTAAGCCTAGATTCCCTACGTCGGAGCTAGGTATCAAGATTAGTCTAGATTCCCTACGTCGGAGCTAGAGTAATCTTGGTTACTAAAGGTAGTCTTTGCGGTTTGTTGGAGTTGCTAGATTGGTTTAGATCTACACCATGTGAATCAATTCTACTTCTTCAACGGCTTTGAGCATTGGTCTTGGTCCGATTTAAGAAATATTTATCTTACAGCATCGTTCTATGTCCGATCCTGCTTTGTGGTTTAATCTGGTTGTTCTTTGAGTATTGCACTGGTGTAGATTCCCTACGTCGGAGCTGGATCTTTGCAATACGATTAGATTAATCTTTGATTGTCATGCTTGGTCTAGATTCCCTACGTCGGAGCTAGATTCATCTTGATTAGTCAAAGGAAGCTTTGATTATGCCTTATCGCTATTTGAATGTTAAGTGTGGTGTAGATTCCCTACGTCGGAGCTGGATCTTGCTTAATTATTTGGTAGCATATCTTAGAATCAGATCGATCCTGTTAATGTTTTACTTGCTTATTTGCTTAATCTGATCAACACCTGTGCGAGCATCTTGTTTAATTAACAGGTTGATAAGTCGAGTCTGATTATCTAGCTATCTGATCTGATCATAGTTGGAGAAATCTAGATTCCCTACATCGGAGCTAGATTTCTCTGAAAAGGCTATAGTCCGATCGGTTGGTTAGATGGTCCGATAAGACGAGTCAAACTGGTAACTAGACAAGGTGGACAATGTATCGGCTTACACTTTGATTATTTAATATCTTGTTTCAAGACACAGCTGATCCATTATTTTACATATTGGCCTTGTTTTATGCTTTATTTCATTATTCAAAGGCTGATCTGTCATATCAATCAAGGTCCGATCCTGATTGGTCCGATTCTGAGGTCCGATTTGGTGTCTGATTGAGGTCCGATCACTCGGTCCGATTGACGTCATCAATGAAGTCCGATTTTGAGGTCCGATTGGTATCGGCCGATACGTGTCTGATTGGGTCTTGGCTAAAATTCGACGTTACTCCATCGTCTGAAATAGAGCCGGCACAATCAAAGAGCAATTTAACTGTTTTATTCCCTTGTCAATTTCAGGTCAAATTGACTGGCACGCTGCGAACCTGAACTGGAGTGTGGACTGGCACTGGAGCGAAGCAAATCTCCCCGGTCTTCGTGTGCTGACCGCGGGGAATACGACCGCCGATTTTCCGCGTCAACACATTTTTGGCACGCTCGGTGGGACACGAGAAACAAAGTCCAAGATGTCGTCGTCTGATGCTGAACAAGAAACCGTAGCAAGACTTGCAGCTGAGAAAGAAGCTGCTGAGAAGGCTAAAAACGACAAGAACAAGACGCCTGAGACGGCCATGCCCATTACAAAGGCCGATCTGTCCAAAGCTCAGTTGGATGCAGTTCAGGCCCAGATTGATGCGTTTGAGAAGCTCTGCCTTGGCCAGTTTGGGCGTAATCGTTCAGGCCCTATACTCAAAGGTCCTCTCCCGGATCCAGAGTTGATCAAGAAGACAACTGATGCTCGGGAGTACCAAGTTAACATGACAGAGATGATTCACCAGGCTGTTCATCATGCATTGATCAACCAATCAGGCACTTTGGTGAATTCTTTGGACAATCTCATCAAGAAGGCGGTGGACGATGCTATTTGCTTGAAGGGTCCAGTGTTTATAGCAGATTCTACAGGAGCATCAGGATCAGGAAGAGGCAAAGAAACTGCAGATAATGCAATGACCGTTGCTCCACAGATGCCGATTGCTCCACCACCTCCTGTTGAACTGGCCAACGGTTTTCTGTTGATGGCCGATGGAACTATTGTCGGCCCACATGGTGAAAAATATGCCAGGACTCTGAACGAAGGAGAAAAACAACCCGCTGCTGCAAGACTACGTACAGAGATTCCTTCACATCAGCGTATGGTTGGTGATTACAATAATTATGTGATGGACATAGCTGATGGAATGCCACCTGGAAATCAACAGTCCGATTGGTCGCAGAAAATAGCCGAGGTGATCCAAAATCAATTCGGCTTGAAGCCTAAAGATGAAGCGAGGTTGTATCGGCACTCGTACCCGTCTTATTTTGATGCAGTGCCACTTCCTCCGCGTTACAGAGTGCCGGATTTTTCCAAATTCTCCGGGCAAGATGATATGACCACCATCGAACATGTGAGCCGATTCTTGGCTCAGTGTGGTGAGGCTGCTTCAGAGGAGGGACTTAGGCTCAGATTTTTCCCTCTGTCACTATCGGGGCCGGCGTTTACCTGGTTTACGTCGTTGCCAGCAGGATCAGTCACAGGGTGGTCCGATATGGAGAAGCAATTCCATAAATACTTCTTTTCTGGTCTCAATGAGATGAAGATCTCTGATTTGATTGCTATCAGGCAGAGGAATGATGAGACCGTCAAGGAGTACATTCAACGGTTCCGTGATACTAGGAATCGATGCTATAGTTTGAAGCTGTCTGATATGCAGTTGGCCGAGCTTGCGTTCCAGGGTTTGCTCGCGCCGATTAAAGAAAAGTTTTCTGCTTAGGAGTTTGAGACATTGGGGCAACTGGTTCAGAAGGTGTCAGCTCATGAGGTCCGATATCAGGAGATGAAGCGTGTGAAGTTTTCCAAGCAAGTATCTTATCTCTCTGAATCTGAAGAGGAAGCTGATGTCAATATAGCTGAATGGACCAAATCCAAGAAGCCAGTATCGCTCCCATGGATCAAACAGAACCCTGAAAAGTTTGGTTTTGATATAACAAAGGCCGATAAGATTTTTGATTTGCTGCTCAGTGAAAAGCTTATTCAGCTTTCTGCAAATCACTCAATTCCATCGGCCGATGAGTTGAAGAAACGCAAATATTGCAAATGGCATAACTCAACTTCTCATGAGACCAATGAATGCAAAGTATTCAGAAGGGAGATCCAATTGGCTATAGAATCTGGCAAGATCAAGTTTGAAGACAACAAGAAAGCCATGAAGATCGACGGTCATCCCTTTCCCAATAACTTTGCTGATTTCTCCTTTTCTGTTAATATGGTTGATGCTAATGAAAAGGGGAAGTTTAAAGTGCTCACATCGGACCACGCCAAGAGTTCTGGTGCCGTTGATCCTGCAGTTCAAGTTACCGTTGAAGAGCTGCGGAGGAATCATCAGGCATTTGGGCGTGAATCTAATGCTCCTGGTGGATATCGGCCGCGTGTGACTTCCCAAATGCTGATTAACAAATACAAGAGGCAGCAAGCAGCAGCCCGAGCGTGGGAAGAGCGCGAGGAACGACGACGTCGGAGGCGTGAATATCAGGCAAGGCGGCTTGATGAAGAGTTTGATGATCAGTGTCGACTTGATGACAGGTCCGATGGCCGACGCCGATTTGATGAAAGGTCCGATGGTCGACGCCGATTTGATGACAGGTCCGACGGTCGACGCCGATGTGATGAATGGTCCGATGGCAGACGCTGGTTCGATGATAGAGTTGACGGTCGTCGTCAGTACGGTTATAGGTCTGATTGGCATATGGACAGGCGTCAAGTTTATGACCGATACGATCAGGATGATGATCATTGGAGGTGTCCTTTCTTCGTATTCTGCTGGAATGAGAAGCTTAGACTGCCACCAAAAGCAGATTGTCCTGAATGTAGTTTCCAGTATGAAGAATACAGAGCTTCCAAGAGAGGTCGACGATCAGTTCATGAACGGATCGGCGTCAGGATTGATGATTATCATCAAAGAGATGAAGGCCGGGTTAATACTCATGGCCACAAAAATAATGAAGGCCGGGTTGATGCTCATGGCCCTAAACAAATGGAAGAGAAGGCTCCAGTTCAGAATCAGACTGAAGAACCTCCAATGAGGCCTGGACAGTGGTGCCCATCAGGGATTTCTAAGTCCAAGAAGAGACGTGTGCAACGCTTGCGTTATAATGAGCAGATTCAGGAGCGAGAATTGGCAAAAGAAAAGAAGTGGCGCATCAAGATGGCCAATGATGATGAAGCAAGTACATCGGCCGCAATAAATATAGTTTTGATGTTGCCTTCTGATTTCGCTGCTCCTGATGAACAAGACGACCATGAGGTCGATTATGAACTGGAAGAAGCCGCTGCATGCTTGGTTCTTGATTCATAGAAAGCAGTCTTTGAGAAGCCGAATGCAAATGGGTATCGGCACCTGAAGCCTCTGTACATCAAGGGATACGTTGATGGGAAGCCGATGACCAAGATGCTGGTTGATGGAGGAGCTGCTGTCAATCTCATGCCCTATTCTACATTCCGCAAGCTGGGTAAAGGGATTGATGATCTGATTAAGACCAATATGACACTCAAGGACTTTGGCGGAAATGTTTCAGAGCCTCGGGGGGCAATTCATGTGGAATTGACCATCGGCAGCAAGACATTGCCGACTACTTTCTTTGTGATTGATGGCCAAGGTTCTTACAGCATGCTCCTCGGACGTGATTGGATCCATGCCAATTGCTGCATACCATCCACAATGCACCAGTGTTTGATCCAATGGCAAGGTAATAAAGTGGAGATTGTCCCAGCTGATGATTCGGTTAGCATTGCTACAGCTGAGTCAACAATTTGGGAGTTTGAAGGAGTTGAATGCCTGTCAGGAAAAGTATGGGATGGTGACTTCCTCAAGGTGTCCGATCAAGGACTACAGCCGATCCAAGCAGTCGGCTCTGAGACTTTGTTTTAAATGGATGATTATATAGAAGATTTTAACGGCCGATATGGTTAATCAGTTCTTTCAAATATGTATTTGATAGTTCTTCTTATAAATTGAATCGGCCTGATTATTGTTTCGTCTTGGGGGGCAAGATTTGAGTTTGCTTGTCCAATGGTATTACCCTAACACTTGGGTAAATTCGTAAAGCCGATACCACTGCTGCTCATGCCGTCGCTGCTGATGAAGGAACAGTGCTGGAATACCAAGATGCAGAAGAAAGGATTTCAACATCTATGCTAATACGACGTCGGTTCGTCAATCCGAAAACTATGGTATGATCAAGTAAACTTTATTTTTTACTGCGAAATACTTGGGAATTTTATTTTGTGAAAATAAAATACATAGCTTAGTTCCTCAATGATATGAAATTCCTACCAGAGCCATAGGTTGATATCTTCTGAAAACCTTACACATATGCTTCTTGTTTTGTATTGAGCATTGTCAAATTGTTTGTGACCCTTGTGAGATTCATTTCATGCTTTTAAGATCGAGATCACGTACACTCCACATATTATTCCATTATTGAGTATGCTAAACTTTAATTTTTGGGCACGCCACTGTCGTTTGGCCTGGATTCACATACTCGACTATTCATATGCTGACTTCTATACTGGGAGTTACGCAAAAACATGCCTTCCATCCATACAAAAATACTCCGTCCCTTTGACATGACTCTTCAAATTCATTATGCAAAAGGTATGGGCTATGCAAAAAAAAGTGATAAAAATAAATATGAAAGATAGCCCATATCTGAAAAGAAAAGTAAAATGAAGAGTCATGCATAAGGGAGTTTCACTCAAAAAATTCCACACACATACACATCTTGATCTGATTGTATGACTTATTTTCTCCACTGGATCCGGTTTTTGACTTTGCAAGATATGCAGTGCAAGTATGCTTCCTTTCTATATCCTACCCTGAGCTCCACAAAAAAGGCCTTATTAGAAGTAGGAAGAGAAAGAGACGATACAGTGCCTTGGTGAGGAATAATACACATTGAGCGATCTGAGAGAATCATTTGAGGAGCGAAGTTATGTTTTGATTTGAAAATGAAAACCCAAGTTATTTAGCAGGAAGAATAGAGTTTTCTTGATTATTCATATTGGCTAACATGTTATGATAAAGAAGCTTGAAGAGAGGTATCGGCTATGAAAAGGGCAGTGCTAGAGAAATCAAGGTGTTGAATCTATGAAGCAAATTGCATCGGCTAGGAGATTGAAACGCTGGATTTACAGAATTTCGAAGCATGAATCCTTCATACTCCGAAACTGGGGGGCATGTGTTGACACCAGATTTTCGCACCTGACATGCTGAGTCAGATTGTGACGTGGTAAGGTTGGGACTGCGCAGTGGGCCCGTTGAATGGTCAAACAGAAGATGACAGAAAAGGAAGCCGATGCTGAAGAGGAGTCCGATGAAACAAGAAGTCCGATCTGATGATGGAAGAAGGGCGCGTCGGCTGAGGAGGAAGCGTATCAGATGCAGGGACTATTTCCTTTTTGAAGGCGTATTGAGAGTCCCATTCTATATTAGATTTAGTTTTCTTTATTCGTAAGTTAATCTGGTCCGATCAGCACTCTCCATGACCAGGGTATAAATATGAACCCTCGTCCATTGTAAAAACTATTCTCACAATCAATACAACCCGGCTTCACGCCAAAACCCTAGTAGTAGTTACCGACGAAGCTCATTGGTGGACGGGCTGCATCAGTTCTGATCTCCGGCTTACCAGTAAGTTAGTCAATTTATCGAACTAGTATAGGCTTTGAATTGAGGCGCATCGCCCTTTCTCGTTTATACTGTTCAACCGATTTATCTCTGGATAATCAAGATTGATATAGATTCCCTACGTCGGAGCTAGATCAATATTGATTATCCAACAGATTATCGTTTATCGGACTACACTTTAAGCCTAGATTCCCTACGTCGGAGCTAGGTATCAAGATTAGTCTAGATTCCCTACGTCGGAGCTAGAGTAATCTTGGTTACTAAAGGTAGTCTTTGCGGTTTGTTGGAGTTGCTAGATTGGTTTAGATCTACGCCATGTGAATCAATTCTACTTCTTCAACGGCTTTGAGCATTGGTCTTGGTCCGATTTAAGCAATATTTATCTTACAGCATCGTTCTATGTCCGATCCTGCTTTGTGATTTAATCTGGTTGTTCTTTGAGTATTGCACTGGTGTAGATTCCCTACGTCGGAGCTGGATCTTTGCAATACGATTAGATTAATCTTTGATTGTCATGCTTGGTTTAGATTCCCTACGTCGGAGCTAGATTCATCTTGATTAGTCAAAAGAAGCTTTGATTATGCCTTATTGCTATTTGAATGTTAAGTGTGGTGTAGATTCCCTACGTCGGAGCTGGATCTTGCTTAATTATTTGGTAGCATATCTTAGAATCAGATCGATCCTGTTAATGTTTTACTTGCTTATTTGCTTAATCTGATCAACACCTGTGCGAGCATCTTGTTTAATTAACAGGTTGATAAGTCGAGTCTGATTATCTAGCTATCTGATCTGATCATAGTTGGAGAAATCTAGATTCCCTACATCGGAGCTAGATTTCTCTGAAAAGGCTATAGTCCGATCGGTTGGTTAGATGGTCCGATAAGACGAGTCAAACTGGTAACTAGACAAGGTGGACAATGTATCGGCTTACACTTTGATTATTTAATATCTTGTTTCAAGACACAGCTGATCCATTATTTTACATATTGGCCTTGTTTTATGCTTTATTTCATTATTCAAAGGCTGATCTGTCATATCAATCAAGGTCCGATCCTGATTGGTCCGATTCTGAGGTCCGATTTGGTGTCTGATTGAGGTCCGATCACTCGGTCCGATTGACGTCATCAATGAAGTCCGATTTTGAGGTCCGATTGGTATCGGCCGATACGTGTCTGATTGGGTCTTGGCTAAAATTCGACGTTACTCCATCGTCTGAAATAGAGCCGGCACAATCAAAGAGCAATTTAACTATTTTATTCCCTTGTCAATTTCAGGTCAAATTGACTGGCACGCTGCGAACCTGAACTGGAGTGTGGACTGGCACTGGAGCGAAGCAAATCTCCCCGGTCTTCGTGTGCTGACCGCGGGGAATACGACCGCCGATTTTCCGCGTCAACGCCAGGCCCATTGGCCGACCCCTCAGGAGGGCCAATTCACCAGGCCTTTCGTGTGGATGCACATATCGACCCTCCCAGATCGACCGACCTGGGCCCACTTCCTACTAGCCTCAACCACCTTGTACCGACTCTCCACCGCCTCACAGGCTATATATATCAAAGAATCGTGGCAATGGAGAACATCATTGAGTTGTGCAATACTTTCAAGGCAAAGCCCTCCTCTTCTTTAGAGTAGACATAGGGAGAGTGTGAGGAGAGTCTGGATGGTCCGGCGTGTCGGCGAATCTACGCCTGGTCCTTGAAGGATGCAAGCTTCTTAGTGAGCATCCAAGATATTTCTATGTTAATTAAGTTAGAGTCTCTGATCAAGGTTATAGTGTTAATTATTTATTAAGCATGGTGCTTAGGTCTTTATCTTCTTTCTTTTGCCTTGTAATCTCCTGGATTAGTAGTGGTAGCCCGTAGGTGGTGATAGCCCTTGCTAGCCTTTGTAATCCACCATGTTCGAATATAGCGTAGAGCTACAGGCCGGCTCTTTCCTAATGATCTAGGATGCACTGGTACCAAAGCAAACATAGGAGAACTCCCTTACCTATATTCTCAGCTTAGTTCTTAGATATCCACTCTACCTAGCCTTTTGTAGTTCTCAATTGATCTGACCAGCCTTAGTGTCTAGATAACCACGTTCAATACCTGGCATACTCTTAGGTGAAAGCTACGCCGACAGCTATGCGCTTGCGGGATTTTCTGTTGGCTACCGCTAGTGTGAATAGGTACTCGAGGTCCGCAACAACCTGTCAAGCAGTTCCCGCTATCAAGGACCGTGAGTGGTCAGCTGATTGATAACCCTCTATGCCTTTGGTTATCGTGTCACCGACTATGCCCCGTGATACTCAACCCACCTGAACCACTATGGTGGTGGTCCGTAAAGTTGTCTATAGCAAAGGATACCCATAACCATAACCATATCGGCTGCCCAAAAATACAATAACATTTTATCTCTCTTCTTTCTCACTTCTCTCTCCATCTATGTGGACTACATGATGAAATGACAACATTGTGTGAATGGCAATGGCAAAAGTCCATTTTGTGTGAGTCCCATTCATATGAACTACTTGGTCCAAACACATCATGGTCATCTTTGGGCAGCTCATATTTTTATATGGGTAGCTTTTGCTATGGACTATATGGATTTGTTGTATAGTATATATGGGTAGGTTTGTAGAATTTTATAGCGCACATGCACTACTATAGATAGCGCCATCCACAGCGCCCCCTTCACCAGCGGTTCTGGCTGAACTGGTGGTGAAGACTCATCACCAGCGGTTCGTAAGTGGGTGGGCCCCACTAGCCATTGGAACCGCTGGTGATGGGTACCCTTCACCAGCGGTTCGTATTACGAACCGATGGTGAAGGTCCCGGCCGCCTTCACCAGCGGTTCGTATCACAAACCGCTGGTGAAGGGTACCCATCACCAGCGGTTCGTATTACATATTCAATGATAAATGATAGTATGGTGTAGTGGTAAGGTGAGTAACATGCGAAGGCAGAGGTCATGAGTTTCAAATCCCACAAAATGCAACAAGTGCAAAAAATTGTGCTGTTAGAAGGGGACGATGGCTGGTTCCTTAGAGGGCCTCTCCCATTCAAA
Source organism: Alloteropsis semialata (assembly GCA_004135705.1). NCBI lineage: Eukaryota > Viridiplantae > Streptophyta > Magnoliopsida > Poales > Poaceae > Alloteropsis > Alloteropsis semialata. The sequence continues at coordinate 2,670 of QPGU01000281.1, read as the reverse complement.
TATATTTTTTTGCTATCATTTGATAATTTTGTACGCTGTTTTTAATGCGTTTTTTAAATTATCTTCACCACCGGTTCGTAATACAAACCACTGGTGATGGGTGATGCTAGGGCAACACCAGCGATTTTAAAACTGGCGGTGAATGAAGCCCAGGGTCTTCACAAGCGCTTTTTCAGCAGCGCTTTCAAAACCGCTGGTGAAGGCCCCTTATGAACCGCTGGTGAAGCCCCTAGCTGTAGTAGTGAAGGACTGATTTTGGGTGTGCAACATTGTGGACACACTAACACTCAGCAATGCTGGAGATGTCGTTTCGCCACCAGCGTTTTCCATGCCGATCAACGATAGGCTGCGCATCAATGACGGTGCTGTTGACTCAGGGACCCATTCAGGGACGCGTATTTACTTAGCTCCTTATATTAGTTTTGTGACGAGTTGCGACACATAGAGAATTGTATGAATACGTGCATGGTGTACGTGCTTGATTTGTGGGTTGGGTTCGTTTCCAACAGCTCATCCGGAGGCACTTCTGTAATGCTGCACTAGACATACAGTCAGGGCCGGCCCTGGGCCAGTGCCAACGGTGCGACGGCACCAGACCTCCAAAAATTGGGGGCCTCCAAAAATGGTTATGCTAAGTTCCTGTTTGTTTCTACTTAGGATTATTAGATAATCTAGCTTATAGTTGAGAGTAATATGGTAAAATATCACCATGGACCACCAAATAATCCCAAATAAGCTACACATGGGTAGCTTGTTTCAGATTATTTTGTGATCATGACGACCTTTTACCATGTTATCCTTCAACCATAAGCTAGATTATATAATCTATGGAGAAAATAAACATGCTTGCTAACAGGCCTGTGAAAGTCACAAGTGCCAACAAAGCCCAGTTACAATTTAATTTACATAGACAGCACGCCTGAGAAGACCAATCGAAGAGAACTCCACCGTTTGCCCGCCTACCTGCCTCGGTGCCTCATCGTCTTCTTCGCGAGACGTCGCCGCGGTCTGCTGATCGCCGATGCGCCGCCTACGTGTCCTCCCCGATTGCCAATTTGCCATCGCCAGATCAAGGTTCAAACTTCAAAGTTTTCCTCAATCACATTCCCTTGTCTATTTTTTTCCTAAAAATTAGATATACTCACACTAATTTTGATTTTTGTATCACTGATATTTTTGTTTTCAGTTTGTAGGCAGGATTCTAGTCATCCAATCGAATCACATGTTTTAAATAATCTAGAGACATTTCTTTTTTTATTTAAGACTTATTAGTGTGAGACTCCTAAATGACAATGAGTTTTTTTAATATTATCTTATATTTTTATGGTAAATGAAGGCCTCCATTTTTTGTTCTGTACCGGGCCACCAAAAAGTCAGGGCCGGCCCTGCATACAGTATATGTATATCACATATGTATAAAAAAAACTTTTCCTTTTGATGGTCACGGCGGCTAAAAGAACAAGGCTTTAGCCAAAGCAACAGTAGCACCTGTGCGCCAATGAGAGATTCGACTACTCATGGTGTTGCTTACTTTAATATGTCAATATTAGTACGGAGTATTATACAGCGGAATGTTACAGAGCTGAAGGTGAGAATACTTCGGTTAGTGTGCAAGCTGGTGAGAGAAAAGAGGAGAACAGTTGAACCGCACTGATGTCGCAAGTTCCTTGGTCTGATTAAATAATAGCAAGTGCAGATTAAGCTATTGCGGAGGAAACCATGCCACATACATTGACTGGCCGGCAATATTCCCACTGGATGTCAAGTCCCCACTCTCCACCACTCGCACCTTGCTCGCCCATAGACCCTAACCCCGATATGCCACGCCCCAGCGCGCGAGGACACCCCACGGCAGCCATGGATGCCCGCTCGAGGCAACGCGAGATCGACCGCGTCCTCAAGCGGGTCCAGGAGGGCGTCGATGTATTCGACAGCATCTGGAACAAGGTACGGCCCATGCCCTCGGCGCCCTCGCCGCCGTTCTCCTGCTCCTGCGAGATACGTTTTGCAACTTTTGGTGATTCTTCTTGGGGGTGGGGATGTGGGAAGCAGGTCTATGACACGGAGAATGCAAACCAGAAGGAGAAGTTCGAGACGGTACTAAAGAAGCAGATGAAGATGCTGAAGCAGTACATGGAGCAGATTCAGACGTGGATCAAGTCCAGTGAGATTAAGGACAAGAAGGTAAAGAATTGCTTGGAATTCTGTTGCCCCTCCCCTGTTTGTTGACCCATATGTCTGCACGGGAGTCTTTATAATGCACCGCTGCTGCTGTTTCCTGAGTGCATGCTGCGATGTATGTATGGTTATGCTGGTGTGTTAACCACCAGGTTCAATGGTGTTTTGCAAATATCTCTTTTACGGTACTCCATACTACCAATGAGTGGTATATAGTGTAGACCCCATAAATAAGGGGTAGTTTAGTAATTTCACTTAGATGAAAATGAAATTAGAGATTGAAAATGCAAAAATATATATCAAGGATCAAAGTGATTTTTTAAAATCAATTACACCATTAATTTTTTCCCAAAATACCCATATACTACTATACTACTCACTGTATACTACTGTACTACAGTTAAAGTTTCTAGTAGTATACAATTAATCTGAACCGTACGATCTTTTTATACTAGTCATTCTTAGACACTAGTATAGAGTAGTATGAGTACC
>QPGU01000280.1:0-13321 GCA_004135705.1 Alloteropsis semialata | reverse complement strand
GACGCCGCCCAGCCCCCGACGCCGGCCCCTGGTGCGCCCCCGACGCCGGCCCCTCCGTGCCCTCGACGCCGGCCCCCTGTGTGTGTACGTGCATGACGACGCCGGCCCCCCTGTGGCATGTTGACGTGTGTCGTTGAAAGAACGTGTTACTTTGATCATTATAGGAAATGTTAGTTTCAAAAATGTGTTACTTTGATCATTAGGAAATGTTAGCTGAAAATAATTTGTTACTTTGATTATTAGAAAATGATTGTTATAATCATTAGGAAATGTTAGTTGATATTGGCATTGTGTGAATTATTGGAATTGTGTGAATTATTGGAATTGTGTGAATTATGTATTTTATGTAATTATAAGATTTTTCATGTAATTATTGGAAATTATAGGATTTTTATGTAATTATAAGTTTTTTATGTAATTATAGGATTTTTCATGTAATTTATTGAAATATGAATCTAGAATTTACATTATTTCATGTGTGTGTGTGAATCATACTATATTAGAAATGATTATTAGAAAATATTTAGAAATATGAATCTAGAATTTTCATTAATAGTATCAAATTTTAGGATTCAACTACTCCTTTTTATGTAATTATAAGATTTTTTAGTTATTGTCACTTTAGATATAATTATTAGTTATAGTTTAGAAATGATCGAATTTGATAGAATTTGATAGATTATGATAGAATTTGATAGATTTTGATAGAATTTGATCAAATTTGATTGAATTTGATAGAATTTGATAGATTTTGATAGAATTTGATCGAATTTGGTCGAATTTGATAGAATTTGATCAAATTTGATAGAATTTGATCAAATTTGGTCGAATTTGATAGAATTCGATAGAATTTGATACAATTTGGTCAAATTTGATAGAATTCGATAGAATTTGATAGAATTTGATAGATTTTGATAGAATTTGATCGAATTTGGTACAATTTGATAGAATTTGATCAAATTTGGTCGAATTTGATAGAATTTGATAGAATTTGGTCGAATTTGATAGAATTTGATAGATTTTGATCGAATTTGATAGAATTTGGTAGAATTTGATCGAATTTGGTAGAATTTGATCGAATTTGGTAGAATTTGATATAATTGTTATTTCATGTATATTTGATAGACGGAAGACGAAATGGACATGACAGAAGACGAAATGAACATGATTATGATGGAAGAAATCGCAAAAGGCAGTGCATGTGCCACAAACCTTCTCGACGTCGACGAGGAGGCAGGTGGTGACGATGGCAGCCAATACCTGAATATGTCAGGTGATGGCATGGAAGAACCTGCCGCTGGAAGTGTTCGGGCCGAGGAGGTATATATGTATACATATTGTCAATATCGAATATATATCTGTTCAAGCATGAAATCTTGATACATTTCTTTCTAGTACGTGTAGCCCTCAGGCTCACAGCCTTCTGGGTCCTCATCATCGAAGAGGACGAAACGTGGCCCGACTAAAAAGTTAAAGGGCAGACTTGTAATCACTGATGTGGCAGAAGATGGTCGGCCAGTTGCGCCAGAGAAAGCTGCTATAAAGATGGCCAATCAGTGTGGTGTTCTAGTGAGAGACCACGTGCCCATCAGCCTGCAGAGGTGGAAACCCAGCGATGATGCTTCATACGTGCCGCAATCAGAGAAAGAAATGCTATGGGCCAGTCTGCAAGAACATTTCGCGATGCCTCAAGGTTCAGAGGCAAGAGTCAAAAATTGGGCTCTAAAGACGATGTGTACTGCATTTCAAACAAGGAAGAAAAACATGTACAAGAAATATGCCGAGAAGAACCTGACACCCAACTTTGATGATTACCCAAAGCTGAGGGGTCATTGGGATTCCTTCATGCAGTACAGGCGGTCGGAGTTAGGTGAAAAGAACTCACTACAAAATAGGATCAATTCCGCGAAGAAACGGTACTTCCACTCTCTTGGACCAACTGGCTATAAGAAGAAAATTCCTATCTGGGACAAGATGGAAGAAGATTTGATTGCCAGGGGAATCACGCCGGTGACAATGAATTGGCCCGAGCGATCAAGGCATTGGTACTACGCTCATGGTGGCACTCTGGATCTTACTGATGGGTCGCTTATATACAATGATGAGTTGCAAGAGGCGGCCGCTGCTATCCTTAAGGTGCTTAAAGAGAAAGTTGATGGGACATTCGTTCCCGACAGAGAAAACGATGAGCTAACAAGGGCTCTGGGGAACCCCGAACATCCCGGACGAGCTAGAGGTGTCGGCGTCGTCCCGTGGAAGGTTGCATTCCCTGCGGACAGTGACACATACAGGAGTCAAAGCCGCTCTAAGGCCGCACAAGAGAGAAGAGTAGAGAACTTGGAAAGAGAGCTTCGGGAGACAAAGGCCGGCATCGCAGATAAAGTGTCTAGACAGATACAGACATTGCTGAGCCAAGGGCAGTCGGTGCCGGGAGCAGTACTTGTACCAGCTGTTGGATCAGGTGTGCCGGGAGCAGTACTTGTACCAGCTATTGGATCAGGTGATGGTGTTAGCCCGCCCTCCCAACGTCGCAGCAGTGTTGCTTCCACGGAGCTGCCAACGGCCGATGCCGGGGATGAGAGTGCTCGCTATCCAGTGGCGAAATCACTCTGCGTACACCATGTGAGCTTCATATACCAAGCCGGAACTTATCCACTAAGGTGGCTTATGGTATGGCTTATCCAGTGGAGCAAGGGCAGACCATTCATGGGGCACAGATTCCAAGTGGCTACTGCAAGGTGGGGCTCGAGCAAATTTGTGAAGGATATGATGACTTGGAGCTCGACATCCCAGGTGGCGACGGAAGAAAACGTTAGCGGATGCTGCCCACGGCAGTATCATTCTATGGAAGAAGCGTTACGTCAAATTTGGCAGTCAAGGGCCGTCATCTACTCCACCCAGATCCCCCGCACCCACCGTCACCTTCAAGAAGGGACAAGGATGACCCAGAGCTGCCACCTCCAGGTCAGGATGATGCCGGCTCACACATGTCTCCTCCTCCACCAGCACGGCATCCCCCAAAGCGCCAAGCTCCGCCCCCACGGCGGACTACTCGCCAGAAGTGCCAAACGGTGGAGAAAGAGCCTACGACCGAAGAAGAAAAGTTGGCCGCCATAAGGAAGAAGTTACCTTACGACCAAACTGACGAGGAAACTGCTTTGGTGGTCGCAGCCCAGGTCAAAGAGCATTTCAAACCAGATGAGCCAGAGAAGCCGGTACCCATAGATCCGACAGCGAAGACCTTTTTCAAAACAATGAGCGCGGCGAATCAGAAGAGATTCATGCTCTCTAACTACGACCGCCAGCTTGCAAAGTCTTATGAAAAGCAGAAACAAGCCAGCAGTGGATCCTCGGGGAAGAAGGCGGCCACTCCTAAGAAGAAACAACTCGGTCAGAGCTCTGCTAGGAGGACACAAGGGCAACAGGATTATGACGACAGAGAACTTGTGAAGTTGTGCGCGCAAACAGGTCTCTCACCGACAGAACTTTTAGAGGGCGAAATTCCTAAGGCAACACCAGTGAAAATTTGGGAATTTCGATATGGCGAACCAATGGTGCCCAAATTTTCTGTGAAGTACCTAACAACTCAAGCGTTCCGATTTCATGAGTGGTACATGAAGGTGTCCAAAAAGGGTAGACTGATGCTCAATGTTTTGATACAAGACCGTGATTACTTCCGTGGGCATAGTCTCTTAATTTTGGATTTCAAGGATGTGTATATGTTGTACCATCAAGATGCCATAGACCTCTCAATCATGAGCTGCTGGATTGTGTAAGTTTGTTTCACTGATCTATTCTCGCAATACTTGCTTCCTTAATTAGAATTTGCAACAATAACAATAATCTATTCTTGCCATGTAGGATGGAGATCCATACCTGCCGCAAAAAATTGTATCATGATGTCGGCTTCATGGATCCATGCATGGTAAATTCCATAGTTGTAGCCAATAAGCCACTAGACACGGTGGACAACATATACTTGTACCTGGAGAGACAAAGAAGCAAGACTTACATTCTTTTGCCATACAATTTCAAGTGAGTACTTCTCTCTATGTATGTATAACTTTAAGACTTTGTTCTCAATACTTGTGCATGTATGTGTGTGTGTGTGTGTGTATATATATATATATATATATATCTACAGCTTCCACTGGATACTGCTTGTGATAATCATAAACACCGGTCAAATTATTGTCATGGACTCAATGCGGAAACCACAAGAGGATTACCAAGCAGTTTTAGACTTGATTGACATGGCATGGACACGTTTCCGTGTGAAACAAAAAGGAAATTTCAAACAAAAATTGGATGTGAAGATGGACTTTCCGGTACGTGGCTGGTGTGCCCGCATATCTCGTAAAATCACACTAATATATAGTTGTTACGTCTAACTTTATTCTTCTCCACTTTCAGTGTGCCAGACAGGAAGAAGGGATGAATCTATACGGATACTACGTCTGTCAGTGGATCCATACCTTTATTTCTCCCAAAAAAGCGACTCACGAAGAACTCATGGTATGAATTAAAACAATTCATACTTGCATATGACTTGTTCTGTAATGTGTATGATCTAGTGTTATCCAATGGATAATGAGATTATTAGTGTATATAGAAATTAGATTATTAGTGTATATGGAAATTAGATTATTAGTGTATATGGAAATTAGATTATTAGTGTATATGGAAATAAGATTATTAGTGTATATGGAAATTAGATTATTAGTGTATATGGAAATTAGATTATTAGTGTATATGGAAATTAGATTATTAGTATGGAAATATTAGTGTATATGGAAATTAGATTATTAGTGTATATGGAAATTAGATTATTAGTGTATATTGAAATAAGATTATTAGTGTATATGGAAATTAGATTATTAGTGTATATGGAAATTAGATTATTAGTGTATATGGAAATAAGATTATTAGTGTACATGGAAATTAGATTATTAGTGTATATGAAAATTAGATTATTAGTGTATATGAAAATATGATTATTAGTGTATATGGAAATATGATTATTAGTGTATATTTATTATGAATATATTTATTATACTTTGTTATTTCATGTATACTTTGTTAATTCATGTAAACTTTGTTATTTCATGTAAACTTTGTTACTTGTTTAGAAATGATTATTAGTTATTGATTATTGTTTAGAAATGATTATTAGTTATTGTTTAGAAATGAATGTGTTAGGAAATTTTATAATTATATGCAAAATTTATTTATTATATGAATGAATGTTGTCATTTGTGATTAATGCAGAGGATGTTTTACCATGAAGAGCTCCCAATGACACAAAAAGCAAAAGCTATTGCGGACCAACTATTTGGATTCATTATGGACCAAGTTATAAATCCACTGGGAGAGTACCACCATGACGGACGCGCTATCGCTCAATTGGACTCCCTTTCCGCTCCTTCTTCCAGTTCTGCTCGTTAATTGTAAATAACTTTTAAATGCTCTAACTTTTGTATTGGCTGATCTCAAATGTTTATATGTGAATGTTCGAGAAAAATGCAATCAAAGTCGGGTCAAAATCAATTGACAATTGCGATGACTTCAATCTTATTGCGTGAAAGATCGTGTACGACATACGACATATGACGCGCAGACACGTAGACGCGTAGAATTGTATATAACTAACCCAAATATCAAACATTTAAAAAAATAACCAAAACAGCCTTTGGTACCGGTTGGTAACACCAATCGGTACCAAAGGTCCTCCCCCGTAGCCTACGCGGGAGGGGCCTTTGGTACCGGTTCTGGATCCGATACCAAAGGCCGACCCCTTTAGTCACGGTGTCGCGGTACCGGTTCCAGAACCGGTACCTATGAGGGTTATGACTCAGTACCGATGACGAGTTTTCCAGTAGTGACCCGAGATGCCATAGGATCCAAGATCCGCCTGTGGGAGCACGCAGAGGTAGATTAGATCAGCAACAAGTAGCAAGGAGTCAAATAGAAGTGCAGCTAATCGATGGATCAACAAGCTGAGTAACGGAAAGAAATGCTGCTATGGTGCGGTTTGATTACTATGTCCGAGCAGACGATGGATGCAGATGTGTAAGGGATTCCATTGGTTTAATGGTATATATGCAACGGAAAGAAATGCTGGCCCGCTTTGGCATGACATCCACCTCCAGGGCTCCACATCATTTATTTCGTTCCATTGCTTGCAGATTGCAGCGGGGTTCCATCCATTGCTTTAATGGTAGTCAGCAATGCCATGGCATCCACCTCCACGGCTATGCAACCAAGTATCTATATCTATATCTATATCTATATCTATATATCTATATACCTATTTTTAAAGAGAGGATTGCTTCTGGTTCATCGTGACATGTGGGTCCAACTGGTCTCTCTTGGTGCGTCAAAGTCCAACGACGGCTCCACGTCAGATTCTCTAATAATAAAGTGACTAACTTTTTTTCTTCGATTCTCTTTGGACATCGTAACTTTCTTACCAGTTACCACGTCGTGTGTTGGCCTTTGTGTATGCGGCAGAGTTGCAGCCCAATCAGGCCGCAGACTTGAGTTCGTGTACATCGCGGAGTGGCGAGTGTATTCCGGTCACGGACTTGTGGAGGCCGAGCAGCTGAAGAGCAACGCAGGAGGGTGAAGCTCGTGGTCCAACACGAACTCGAGGCGAAGCTCGTTGTCGATTCGGATCAGGATGTTCCTAGAGAATTACTTTCTTCAAAAAACCGCGCTGTGGTTTTGCATATTCTAAGCCAGAGGGAAAACAAAGTTAGGCGCTTTCTCTTGCGACGCTGCCTGCTAGGCCTGCATGTCGTTTCCGGCCCCGTGCCTTGCTGGTTTGCTGGCCCATGCCGTCGGCAATGTGACCCGCCGTAGCACCTCGCAAACAATGCACTATGCTCATCGCCTCGCCATGGCCATGAGACAATGCATGCTAGCACGCGTATATTTGATGGTGCACACACAAGATCCTATACATGCTACTATTATGCTATCTAACCTTGACAAACGAGCAATACTATCCGTGCACAAAAGGACTCGCCGAGAGCCTTTCAATTTACTTTTTCAGCCCAATTGCAAATATAAGTGCTTTTTTGAGTACTCAATGTTACTGTTGTTTTGCGGGTAGCAATGATATATACAGCATCCATCACAAAAAACTTTGTAGAGAGAATGTGGCAGGAAGAAAGACAGAGTCAACAATCCATGGCTACCTCAACATCCACGCTCTCTGCTATCCTCCTCCTCCTCTTTTACAAGATATTTAGATTAACTATTTAAAATGGTATGGCCTGATTTGTCTTCGATAGTAGTTTCGAAATATCACACATTTGCTATATCTTAAATGTGTTCAATTCTACTAATTTGTGGTCAAAGTAGTGTCTTTGTGACCATGTCACTATCTAAAACAACAAGCATTAGCAACAACGTACTCTAGCGTATACGGAGTAGTACAAGTAGTACTTTTCGCGTATTAACGGTTATTATATACTCTTTCTCTCTGTCCCTCAAAGAGTAATGACATTCAAAACTCATCCCATAAATGCATTTGTAGCTTTTTGATAAGCTAGATTTAATTGCATGCACATTTAATTGCTGAGTTCTTGTTGCAAGATGTAGGCCTTGTTTAGTTCCCCAAATTTCTTCAACTTTTTTGAAAAGTTACAACTTTTCAACTAAACACCTCCTTCAACTAATTTGAAAAGTTACAAAAGTAACGCATTGGAAAATGTGCCCCCTCTCTACTTTTACGCTTCTCAATGCAACTTTCAACGAAACAGCTCTTTTAACTTACTTTACAAACTTTGACACACGTGTCCCAATACGCCAAAGTTTGAAAAGTTGGGCCAACTAAACAAGGCCGTATTGTCCCTTTCAAAGATGCACGCACATTTAATGTACTATTATTTTTCTTTACCAAGAGACATGCATATTTAATTGCGGATCTTTGTGTTTGCAACATGTATTTTCCTTTCCAAGGTGCCGGCACATTTAATTCTTTGGCTTTTTTTTTCTTTCTCAGATTTGGTGGATTGCCTACTTTGATTAGGGGCATCTAGGATATATCTCATAGCTGCTAATACTTACTCCGTTTTTTATTAGATGTCACATTAGGTTGTCCTAAGTCAAACTAGTTTAACTTTGACCAAGTTTACAGAAAAATATAACAACAACTACAATTCCAAATTTGTTTCGTTGAATTCACTATGGGATATATTTTGACAGTGCATATGTTTGGTAGTATATATGTTGTTATATTTTTCTATAAATTTGGTCAAAGTTGTACAAGTTAGACTTGGAAAAAACCTAATATGACATCTAATAAAGAACAGAGGGAGTATGTCCTAAAAAAATCAGAAAAAATGCATTCTTTAATTTGTGGGACATATAGAGCAATGACCATGAGACAATGCATGCTAGCATGCATATATTTGACGATGGACACACAAGCACCTATACATGCAGCTATTATGCTATCTAACCTTGCCAAACGAGCAATACTATCCATGCACAAAAGGACTCGCCAAGAGCCTTTCAATTTACTTTTTCAGCCCAATGCCAATTATTAAGTGCTTTTTTGAGTACTCAATGATACTGCAGTTTTGCATGTAGCAATGATTCTAGAGCACTAATTGCTGCAGCCGAGGCCATCTAGCTATAAAAGGGCAAGGCCCTTATGCCAAGGAGGTCACTTGCAAGGGAGAAACAAGGAAGTAGAGACAAGCCATGGAAATGAGCCCCCTCCTCACCACAACCTTCTTCCTAGTAGCAACCACAATCTTCTATTGTGGCTGGGGTAGTGCGGCTACTGATGTCGACAACGTAGTGGTCTCATGTAACGCGATCCGTAAGTTCATGGATTTTGACTTTTGTGTGTCTTGGCTTCGGTCCGTGCCAGGGTCTGCTTCAACCAACATGAATGGCCACTTCCTCATGGTCGTGGACTTGGCAACTGTGAGTGGAGCCTTGGCATGGGACACTGCGATGAGGATGGCTCATGAGGAGAGTGACCCAGCCATGCGGGATCCACTGGAGGCGTGTGAGTACTTGTACTGGGCAGCGGCGATGCCTGCACTGCGTATGTACCGTGGATATGTGGCTGTGCAGAACCATTGGGCATCAAGCTCTGTGTCATGGATTGTTGATCAGGTTGGGATTGGGTGTGACACGGCGCTTAAGGGTGAGGGCGCGAGAGTCAGCAAGATGGCTGAGGCCAACCGCGAGTTCATACAGCTTTCCACCATGGCCCAATTGATTCTCGACAGTCCAGCTAGAGGTAGCTAGCCGGTGGCACATCATGTTGCCCTGCCTTTGCTTGAATGCTTTCATGTATACTGTGCTGCGTAGCATGGTTCATGTTGTGTTGTGGCTCGATTTTGAATAATGGATAATGCATTGTGATCTTGTTGCCATCTCTAGCTATATCTGTGTTCTATATACTAGCCATATACTCTCAAGAATTTTCGATTTTAATCCAAGAAAGTATGTTGACAAAACTCATTTTCTCTATCTCTATTCATAACTTCATCGCCATGTCACCGTGTGTTGGTTACTTAGGCCCTGTTTGGATCCATCCAACTTAAATTTATGTAGAGGATCTGTTTGTGTCGGGGTTCTTTACCGCCGGCAAATAATAAAATCGTGGAGCGCGCGTCGGGCCTCGGATGGTAGTGCAAAAGGACACGGGGGTTTATACTGGTTCGGGCCACCCATGGGGTGTAATACCCTACGTCCAGTTCGTGCTGCTCGTGTTGTTTGCACTGGTTTGTAGTAGGGGTACAAATAGGGCGAGAGAGGGACTAGCTCCCAAGTCTCTGGTGAGTGAATCGAGCTCAGTCCGGCGACTGGCTGGAGGAAGAAGAAGGTCGAGGGAGAGTACTCCTCGGGAGAGAAAGGAGGCTCCCTGCCTCCCGTTGGAGGCCCAGGAGAGAGGAGGAAAAGAGTCCATGCCCCTCGCAGGAGGCCCAGACTTCCCTTTTATATCTCAAGGGAAGGCTGGAGAAGAAGTACAGTCAAAGGGTAAAACGGGGAAAAAGGAGGAGTGCCTGCCCATGCTGTGGGGCCCGTCGTCCTTCCGAGCACTGTAGCCATGCTGCTGCTGCCAGTTGCGTCAGGGAGTGGTTGGCACAGTGTAGTGGCTTGACTCTGGGTGCTACGGTCTTCCCGGTGGTTGCTTGGTTGCGAAGAGTTGAACTAGTCGGAGACGGAAACCTGTCGGGCGAATCGGAGGCTCGTCGGGCGAAACGTGAAGCTGGTCGGGCGAAGGAGCAGCTCGTCGGTCACGGAGACTACTCGGGCGAGCTGAGGCCTGTCGGGCGAACACCTTGTCGGGCGAGGCGGAAAACTTCTCGGGGGCGACTGAGTTGCTGCTGCCTGCTCCGCCCTTGGTTGCTCGGTCATGCATGCGGGTCTTCTCGGTCGGGATAAATGCTGCTGCCTGCTTTCTTGCTGCGCCACCCTGCTGCTCCCATCGGTTCACATGCTGAGGGACATGCATGCACGTACTACCCTTCTGCTAATTCACGTGGAGAGATGACTAGAGAGAAGGAGACATGCAAGTACTCATGATGGGTCTCCCAGGCCTAGGCTTAGGTGGGGAATTCGAGAGAGAGAGATGTAAATGCATGCAAGATGGATATTAATGTATGCACGTATGGGACTGTAGTGCCCATGGATAAATGTATGCACGTATGGGACTGTAGTGCCCATGGATAAATGTATGCACGTATGTACGCACAGGAGTGTGGAGAGAGAAAAACAATCGTGTTGCTATTTTGTTCGGGTGGAGTAAAATTATAGAGAAAGCAGGCGGTCTTGCGCATGGGTCGGACGAGGCGGGCATGCCGTCTTCTGCGCAGGGGGTCTATCTGAGCGGCTGTGTCGTCGGGGGTTTTAATTCTTAATCGCTATCATTGGATACCCCTAGTATTGGTATCCGACAGTTTGGATCCCCAACTAAAAGTTTAGTCATTGTATTACCTACCACTCAGCTAAACTTTTGCTGAATAGATCCAAACAGGGCCTTAATTGGTGCTCGCTTTGTAGAGAACGACACTCTCACTGAGAATGATTCATTTTCACTACACCGATAAAAACTACTCCTCCTATGTACCAATAATAAAGTTCCCACTTAACACTAAGAAAAAACCTTGCAGTGAATCCAATCTGAATGATTTATGACGATGGACCGAATGGTGTAGCACTTGCTACTACCCATGGTGCGGTTTGATTACTGTGTCCGAGCAGGCGATGGATGCAGATGTGTAAGGGATTCCATTGGTTTAATGGTATATATGCAACGGAAAGAAATGCTGGCCCGCTTTGGCATGGCATCCACCTCCAGGGCTCCACATCATTTATTTCGTTCCATTGCTTGCAGATTGCAGCGGGGTTCCATCCATTGCTTTAATGGTAGTCAGCAATGCCATGGCATCCACCTCCACGGCTATGCAACCAAGTATAAAAAAAAAAGGAAATCTTTTTGGCCGATATGATATATACAGCATCCATCACCAATAGAAAACTTTGTAGAGAGAAACTGTGGCAGGAAGCAAGACAGAGTCCGATCCATGGCTACCTCAAAATCCTCTGCTATCCTCTTCCTCCTCTCCATGTCCATCATCCATGGCGGCTCAACCGTCGCCGCTGGGACCAACACGGCGTTGGACAACCTATGCGGCTCCTTGGGCAGCTACTACGTCAAGCCGCAACAATGCGCGGCTGCGCTCTGCTCCGACCCATCGTCACCGTGCACCGCCGCGCACGATCTGCCCTCGCTAGCCGCGCTCGCGGCGAGGCTCACGGTGGCAAACGCCACTGCAACCAGGGATGTCATCAGGGCGGCACTCTCCTCCCATGTCGGCGACGGCGACACGTCCAACTCCACCGCCGCAGAGGAGGAGACCAGGGCAGGCCTCCGGTCATGCCTGGAGCTGTACACGGGGGCCGTGCCGGCGCTGGAATGGTCGGCGCGGTCCGTGGCGGCGGGGAGGTACCGCGGGGCGCGGGAGGTCATGAACGCCACGTGGTTCGTCACGCACGCCTGCTCGGGGATGGTCGACGACGTGACGCGGCAGGTCCTGGTGCCCAGGGAGAACCAAGAGTTCGGAGTCATGGTCGGCGTCGCGTCCTCCATCCTCGCGTTCATACTCAACACCACTCGTCTCGCGTAGCAAAGCTAGCTAGAATCTAGATTGCTCGTTGTTGTAATAAAGTGCCATAACAACGGCTCGTAAACTCCATCATGATGCCATGTCAAAAAATTAATGGTGGCGCCCCATACATTTGAAAGGGCTAGCTATGACTGATCGTGATTGTTCTTGAGCAAGAATATATCATTTAACTCAAGATTCCATTTCTTTTAGACCTCCAGCTAAATACTCCCTCCATTCTAAATTACGATTCGTTTTGTCTTTCTATGTTTAGTAGCTTTTGCTATACATCTTCATATATACTATATATATGTCATATACATAGTAAATAGTATGTATCTCGAAAAGTCAAAACCAAATTGTAATTGGCGACAGCGGGAGTAGCATCGTACATCCAAGATAGCATGTATGAGTGCTTCTCCCACTAGTGGAAACTAAGATTTTCATCAGGGCGATGAATTATTTTCTTGCTATTTGCACATTGGAGCCCTTCTCAAGCGTTGGTTGTAGCATCCCATCACATGCACCATGGCAGCGCTTCCTGAGTGTTTATGCTCATTGATTCTCATCACATCCTCTGGTGCTTCTGAAACATTGATTGTTGCAGCCACAATGCACATATTAGTGTTTTTTTGTATTCTATTGCACATGAATGTGCTTTCTGGAGCACTGATTGTTGCAGCAACTAGGGATAAAAGCGGATCGGATCGGAGCCGATAGTGCCTTTTCCATATCGTCATCAATTTTATTTTTGTCGGATATGGGACGGAGCGAATATTACAATGATACAGATTTGGATGTGGATTTTCTAGGAGATAGAAATGGTGCGCTCACGTGTAGATTTTTATTGCGGTCAATAATTTCACAATCGCTCCCCTGCGTCGTCCCGAAGGGTAACACGGGCGGCTCCATGTTCTCGTCGCTGGCCCTTCGCCTCCACCACCGTTGGTCCCCCTCCCTTCCCACCTCTGGCATTTTACCGAAGGCCGGAGGAAGTGGGGATCCATCCCTCCAATAGGTTTTAGAAGATCGAGTCCAATTTAGCGATTAGGTTTCTACATGCTGCGGTTCGCGGTACTGGAGATTTGTTTCCTTCTTCTCTTTTTCGGCAATGGCGAGGGGGTAGGGTGGATTTTGTCTGTCCATGGCAATTCCGATGAAGACGATGGCGGCACCTACGGTAC
>QPGU01000279.1:0-13321 GCA_004135705.1 Alloteropsis semialata | reverse complement strand
CCCCGCCGAGTGTCTTGCGGGCCAAGACTTCTCCATCCTTATCCATCTAGCCGGGGATCCTCGTGGGCCGGCTTGGGGTCGGCCCACGTCCTTGTCAGACGTGGGACCAGGCCGACTGGTTACCCGGTCGGTAGTGGGCCCAGGGGTACCCATATCCCACAAGTCCCCGAGCAACGTGCAAGCGCGTGTCAGACTGTTGATGAAGAAGCAAAGCCTTAGAACTCAGTTGAAGCGTCTTGGTCAGCAGGACGGCACAAGGGTGGGTGGTGCTCAAAAAAGAAAAATCTGCAAGTCATCGGGGGTGACCCTTGGCGGACCCGGGGTGAAACCCTGAGTGGTGTGATGCTGAGTGATGACCGAGTCGGGCGCCACAAGGTGTTGCACCACTTTCGAAAAGTGACACAACCTGATGGGCATATGGAGAGCGACGTAAGGAGCTCTCCATATGGAGTAGTCCCCGAGCATTAGGCCGACTAGAATAGTCGGGCTAATGGTCAAGAAAAAGGAAGTGCCGAGTCTCGGGATGATCAGGCCGTCCAAAGGATAAGCGCGCCACATACATCCACGCATATGATGACAAAAACAGTGTCCGCGTGAACGCACAGGGCGTGCCCGTGGTTGAATAAAGCCGAAGACGATAAGGGCGGACTGAGCGCCTCGAGGAGAGGAGGCCTGCATGGCTCAGGGCTCACGCGCCGTACAGTGCAACTCGGGGTCACACGTCTACAGATAGCCTGGGGCTATAAATGCAGACCGGGAGCCGGGGCTGCCGTTCAGCAGCAAATATGTACTGGATCTTCATGATGGGTATAGTGGAGACTAGCTGTTGGGTTCATCCACCGGGGAGAAACCATGGGGACTTGAGTAACTTAGTGGTAGAAGAGTGCTTGCAAAGTGCTTGAGGTGTTGATGAGCGTCTACATGCTGCTCCGTTTGGTTCTTGCATTGCCTTGGGTTGAGGACCTCTCAGGGTGAAATGCTTTGTAGAGCCAAGGGGTGCCTGGAGGCATTCGTTCTTTGCCCTCAAGCGGGTTCACCCATCGTCGGCCGCCATGGTGCTACAAGAGAGCTTGCAATGAGCTCATGTGGACCAAGTTTGCTGCGCACGCAGCATTTGGCGTACCGGCGAGTGTCCCAAGCCGTCTTCGTGACGGTGAAGTTTTTTGTTCCTTGTAACCGGCGGATGATCGGCGTCCTTGTAACTGTATATTCAAATGATGAATCTTTCCCATTGCTATTATGAAAAGCGGAGCTTCTGTTTTCCCGGCCCAGGGGCCATCGTAGCGACATAGGTCTGAAAGTAGGTTCGCAAAGCCGAGTCTGTATGCATCAGGGTGAGCCGAGTCCGAAAGCTTGTTGACCGGAATCGAAGGCACCGAGTCCCCGAGGGTTGGGGCTGGCCGAGTCCGGAGACCCACTGACCGGGGTCAAAAGCGCCGAGTTCCCGAGAGTCGGGGCTGGCCGAGTCCGGAGACCCACGCGTGTAACGACAAAAACAGTATCCACGTGAACGCACAGGGCGTGCCCGTGGTTGAATAAAGCCTAAGGCGATAAGGGCGGACTGAGCGCCTCGGGGAGAGGAGGTCTGCATGGCTCAGGGCTCACGCGCCGTACAATGTAACTCAGGGTTACATGCCTACAGGCGGCCCCAGGCTATAAATACGCCAAGTGATCCAGGGCTCCCGTTCAATAGCAGATATATGTCGAGTCTTCATGATGGGTATAGTGAGGACTAGATGTTGGGTTCATCCACCGGGAAGAAACCATGGGGACTTGTGAGCTAGGTGCTAGAAGAGTGCTTGCGAAATACTTGAGGTGTTGATGAGCGTCTGCATGCTGCTCCCTTTGGTTCTCGCATTGCCTTGGGTTGTGGACCTCTCAAGGTGAAATGCTTTGTAGAGCCAAGGGGTGCCCGGAGGCATTCGCTCTTTGCCCTCAAGCGGGGTTCATCCATCGTCGGTCGCCATGGTGCTACAAGAGAGCTTGCGATGAGCTCATGTGGACCAAGCTTGCTGCGCACGCAGCATTTGGCGTACCGGCGAGTGCCCCAAGCCGTCTTCGTGACGGTGAAGTTTTTTGTTCCTTGTAACCGGCTCATGACCGGCTTCCTTGTATTTGTATATTCTGATGATGAATAGTTCCCTTTGGTATTATGAAAAGTGGAGCTTCTGTTTTCCCGGCCTCGGGGCCATCGTAGCAGCATGGGTTCGAAAGTAGGTTCGCAAAACTGAGTCTCAGAGCGTCGGAGCCAGCCAAGTCCAAAGGCTTGTTGGCCGGAGTCAAAAGAGCGCCGAGCCCCCGAGGGTCGGGGCTGGCCGAGTCCGGAGACCCATTGACCGAGTCAAAAGCGCCGAGTCCCCGAGGGTCGGGGCTGGCCGAGTCCGGAGACCCGTTGACCGGAGTCAAGTGCCGAGTCCCCGAGGGTCGGGGCTGGCCGAGTCCGGAGACCCGTTGACCGGAGTCAAAAGCGCCAAGTCCCCGAGGGTCGAGGCTGGCTGAGTCTGGAGACCCGTTGACCGGAGTCAAAAGCTCCGAGTCCTCGAGGGTCGGGGCTGGCCGAGTCCGGAGACCCGTTGACCGGAGTCAAGAGCGCCGAGTCCCCGAGGGTCGGGGCTGGCCGAGTCCGGAGACCCGTTGACCGGAGTCAAAAGCGCCGAGTCCCCGAGGGTCGGGGCTGGCCGAGTCCGGAGACCCGTTGACCGGAGTCAAAAGCGCCGAGTCCCCGAGGGTCGGGGCTGGCCGAGTCCGGAGACCCGTTGACCGGAGTCAAAAGCGCCGAGTCCCCGAGGGTCGGGGCTGGCCGAGTCCGGAGACCCGTTGACCGGAGTCAAAAGCGCCGAGTCCCCGAGGGTCGGGGCTGGCCGAGTCCGGAGACCCGTTGACCGGAGTCAAGAGCGCCGAGTCCCCGAGGGTCGGGGCTGGCCGAGTCCGGAGACCCGTTGACCGGAGTCAAAGCGCCGAGTCCCCGAGGGTCGGGGCTGGCCGAGTCCGGAGACCCGTTGACCGGAGTCAAAAGCGCCGAGTCCCCGAGGGTCGGGGCTGGCCGAGTCCGGAGACCCGTTGACCGGAGTCAAAAGCGCCGAGTCCCCGAGGGTCGGGGCTGGCCGAGTCCAGAGACCCGTTGACCGGAGTCAAGAGCGCCGAGTCCCCGAGGGTCGGGGCTGGCCGAGTCCGGAGACCCGTTGACCGGAGTCAAAAGCGCCGAGTCCCCGAGGGTCGGGGCTGGCCGAGTCCGGAGACCCGTTGACCGGAGTCAAAAGCGCCGAGTCCCCGAGGGTCGGGGCTGGCCGAGTCCGGAGACCCGTTGACCGGAGTCAAAAGCGCCGAGTCCCCGAGGGTCGGGGCTGGCCGAGTCTGGAGACCCGTTGACCGGAGTCAAGAAGCGCCGAGTCCCCGAGGGTCGGGGCTGGCCGAGTCCGGAGACCCGTTGACCGGAGTCAGAAGCGCCGAGTCCCCGAGGGTCGGGGCTGGCCGAGTCTGGAGACCCGTTGACCGGAGTCAAAGCGCCGAGTCCCCGAGGGTCGGGGCTGGCCGAGTCCGGAGACCCGTTGACCGGAGTCAAAAGCGCCGAGTCCCCGAGGGTCGGGGCTGGCCGAGTCCGGAGACCCGTTGACCGGAGTCAAAAGCGCCGAGTCCCCGAGGGTCGGGGCTGGCCGAGTCCGGAGACCCGTTGACCGGAGTCAAAAGCGCCGAGTCCCCGAGGGTCGGGGCTGGCCGAGTTCGGAGACCCGTTGACCGGAGTCGAAAGCGCCGAGTCCCCGATGGTCGGGGCTGGCCGAGTCCAGAGACCCGTTGACCGGAGTCGAAAGCGCCGAGTCCCCGAGGGTCGGGGCTGGCCGAGTCCGGAGACCCGTTGACCGGAGTCAAAAGCGCCGAGTCCCCGAGGGTCGGGGCTGGCCGAGTCCGGAGACCCGTTGACCGGAGTCAAAAGCGCCGAGTCCCCGAGGGTCGGGGCTGGCCGAGTCCGGAGACCCGTTGACCGGAGTCAAAAGCGCCGAGTCCCCGAGGGTCGGGGCTGGCCGAGTCCGGAGACCCGTTGACCGGAGTCAAAAGCGCCGAGTCCCCGAGGGTCGGGGCTGGCCGAGTCCGGAGACCCGTTGACCGGAGTCAAAAGCGCCGAGTCCCCGAGGGTCGGGGCTGGCCGAGTCCGGAGACCCGTTGACCGGAGTCAAAAGCGCCGAGTCCCCGAGGGTCGGGGCTGGCCGAGTCCGGAGACCCGTTGACCGGAGTCAAAAGCGCCGAGTCCCCGAGGGTCGGGGCTGGCCGAGTCCGGAGACCCGTTGACCGGAGTCAAGAGCGCCGAGTCCCCGAGGGTCGGGGCTGGCCGAGTACTTTCTAAAAGAGCCGTTGGCGCGCAGGGAACTGTTGGCCCGTGACTGACGGGATTTCAGCGGATTCCGTCCGTCAGTTACGGCGCCATTAGGGTAATTCGGATCGGGGTGAAGGGGATAAATCAGGTCCACACGGCGGCGATTTTACCATAGTCATTTCCCAAATCAGAGAGCTTCCATGCGAAGATGTCCCAGTTGTCCCAAAGGAAGGAGGTGAGCACGTCTTCCTATTTGAGCATGAGCCCTGGCCCAATGAGGGCTGTCTTGGAGGGGTCGTCGAGTCCCAAGCTTATAGCTTTGGGGGAGTCGGCAGGTGCCAGTGCCATGGGCTGCTGCTTCTACTCCGGGAGGACAGGCTCTCCGGCTTCCACCTTGGATGCTTCTTCTGCCAATAGGGTGGCATTGCCGAGTTGTTGGGACAACTCGGCTATCTTGAGGGCCTCCCCGTCGCATTCGAAGGAGGTCTTGATGTCTCCACGGATAGAGAGGACGCCGTTCGGTGCCGGCATCTTCAGAACCAGGTACATGTGGTTAGGGATGGCCATGAACCGGGCCAGCATTGGCCTGCCAAAGATGGCGTGGTAGGAACTCTTGAAGTCAGCTACCTCGAAGTGCAGGAACTTCGTGCGGTAGTTGTCAGCCGTGCCGAATGTGACCGGCAGGGCGACTCTTCCTATCGGGTCGGAAGCTTTTCCTGGTATGATGCCGAAGAACGGGTTCTCGGCGCCCGTGAGCCTGCTGTAGTCGAACCCCATGTTGTTGAGGGTGTCGATGAAGATGATGTTCAAGGCACTCCCGCCGTTGATCAGGACTTTGGAGAGGAGGACCCTTTCGACGACCGGGGCGACGACGAGTGGGTAAGACCCGGGCTCGGGGAGATATACCTAGTGGTCAGCGCGACTAAAGGCGATCGACATTTCTGACCACTGGAGATATTCCACCAGTTTGGTGGAGACCATCTTCACCTCTCTCTTGTGGAGCTTGCCTTTGCGTTGGTCGAGAAAGGCGCCGAGCCCCCCGATGATGACGTTGTTCTGACGGTCAGCACGCTGGAAGTCGCCGTTCGGCGCCCGTCTGGGGTCCTCTGGTGGTGGCGGGAGTCGGCGTTCGTCGTCCTGGCGACGTTGGTCATCTCTGCGAGCTGGGGCGTCGCGGTCGCGTTCATCGTGTCGATAGTCGTCGCGGTGGTCGCAGTCGTCTCTGCGGCGGTAGTCGTCTCGCCGGTCGCCATTGTTGCCGTTGCGGCGGTAATTGTTGTTGCGACCGCCATTGTTGTTGAAGCATTGTTTCTTGGTCGGCGGGAGGGCGCCAAGTTCTTTAAGCAGTGCATGACACTCGCGGAGAGTGTGCTATGCATCCTTGTGAAAGGGACACTGATCGTTCAGTGTGTCGTGGAATTCCTCGGCAAGGAACCTGGGTTTCGGTCGGTTGTCTTCTTCTGCCAGGGCTACGAGTGGCTCTGGGCCTGCCTTGCGTCCGCGAAGGGGTTCATGGCGCTTTGAGCCCTCCACTCGGTCGTCGTCTTCATGGCGTTTCTGCTTGTTCTTGAACTGGGCTTGTTCGGCTTGGTCAGCTCGGACTTCCAGGTTGACCACCTTCATCAAGTCGGAGACCGTGACAAGGTCGGTTTTGAAGAGTGTCCGGAACAACTGCGTGTCCATGAGGCCGCGTCGAAGCGCGTCGATGACGTCCCTGTCCTCAACGTTGGCGATCTTGTTTCTATTCTCGAAGAAACGGTCGCTGTATTCCCGGAGGCTTTCCCCTTTCTTTTGCTTGACGTTGTCCAGGTCGAACCTGTTGCCCGGCCTGGTGTAGCTTGCTTGGTAGTTCTTGGTAAAGGCATGGCAAAGGTCTGCCCAGCTGTCGATGGTGTCCCGTGGGAGGCCTTCAAGCCATAGTTGTGATTCCTTGCCCAGCATTACTGGGAAGTAGGCAGCGGCTTGGTCATTGGATCCATGAGCAGTTCGGACTGTTGTATGGTAAGTCTTGAGCCAGAGCTTGGGGTCGGAGCGACCGTCAAACTTTTCAACCATGGCGGGTTTGAAGGAGTCGGGCCATTGGATGGCACGGAGCCGCTCGGAGAAGGCGGCAAACCCGTCGAACACTTCTTCTTCGTCATACTCAGGGTTGCGGCCAGGAGGCCGGACGTTGTCGGCTCGGAACCGGGCGTTGTTCTGTTGTTGACGGTCGTCCCTCGGAGGGCCGTACCTTGCGTCATACTGCTCACGCTCCATGAGTTTGTGAACGATGTGGCGCTCGTTTTCCTCGGCCACAGCGTTGCCAGCTTCCCCGACTGTCTAGCGGTCTGGTCGGCCGTTGTCTCTGTCGTACCGCTCGCGGCGCTCGAGCTCAGTTGCGTCGCATTCGAGGTGCCTGGCGTCGAGGTCGGACGAATGTCCTGTGCATTATCCCGTATGCGATCACGGAGATCGTTGGGTTGGGGACATGGCTGGCACTGGTCCTGTTGGTCCTGTTGGCGCTCTTGATGGGGCCCCACATTCCGCGGGTTGCGGCGCTCCTCCTGCTCTTCTTCGTGGTTGTTATGGGCCACCTCCTCCTGCACAACTGGCAGTGGAGGGTTTCGTCTTTGTTGCCGATCCTGATCAGACCTGCTGTGGGCGGAGCGATGGCTCGCAGCGCGTTGTCCTGAGGAACGACTCGAATTGGATCGCCCCGAGCGAGACCTGGCGCGGTATGACCGCTCGATCTACTCCTGGGCGGCCTCCAACTGAGCCCTGGCGCGTTGTACTTCTGGGGTGTCGGGCAGGTGCCCTAACTCGACGAAGGCAGCGGCGACGTTGGCCTGAGGTGTTCGGAAGGGTACTCGGGCGAATGCTGCGTCGAGATTCATTGGATCCACTCCACGTGCGCCCCGGCGATGTTGCTGGTGCCTAAGTGGTGCCCCCGGAGGGACTGCACCGGCGGCTGCGGGAGCCGCGGCGTCCGCCGCACCTGCGGGGTTTCTGGCAGCTGCGGGGGCTGCAGGATCCCCGGCAGCTGCTTGAGCTGTGTTGTTCCCGGCCGCCACCTGAAGCTTCCTCGGTGCGACGACGAGCTCGGTCAGCGTTTCGCTCCAGTCGGCGATCCCTGGCCAAGTCGGTTTCCCCTTCAAGGGTTACCGAGTCTTGGGAGACAAACACCTCCCGGCTGGGGGTGTGTTGTAGCTTGAGTCGTTTCTTCCATCGGCCGGAGCCGGCAGAAGCACACTTGTGGCGACTTGGAACTCGCCGCAGTCTGGAGTCTGGGTGGGCTTGGGTGGGTTCTCAGATTGGATCTGAGACACCTTCTCTTGAAGCTAGGCCGAATAAGTTGAAGCGGTGTCAGGTAGCCCCAACCGAAACGAGTCGTGAGGTCGGCGTAGGGCCTCCTCTGACATGGCAATGCACTCGACCAAGGTAGCCTGTACACAGTCCAGCCCGGTGAGGAGCTCGTCCGAGGGTGGGATTCTTCGACGATCGCCGGGCTCGGAGCCAGGTCGCTGATGGAGATTGCATCTAGCCGCTGTTGGAGCGGTTTGATGGCAAGTTCTGAGGTTGGCAAAGGAGCTAGCACGGAGCTAGTCGGCGTGGAGGCGATCAGACCCATAATGGAGTCGGAGGTCGCCGCGTCGGACTCGGCGAGGAAGCTGACGCCTTCAAGATGCGTAGCGCAGTCTTTGATGGAGTCGGGGAAGATGACGGAGCGACGATCTGCCATCGAGCTAGCTTTATTGCCCGGCGATCACCCCTACCTGGCGCGCCAACTGTCGGAGTTATCGTCCGGCAGTCCACCCGGGGGTACCCAGATGGTTGATTTGTAGGCAAAGGGAGGTCGCAGGACTAGGGAGCTCGAGGTAACACAGGGACACAGGGTTTATACAGGTTCGGGCTACCCGGAGGTATAACACCCTACGTCCTGTGTTCGGAGGTCTTGTATTGCTTCTCGGCGAGGTTTCGGGGAACAACGGCGAGTTTTTAGGTTACAATGGAGAGAAAGTATTAGATGATGGGAGTTGAGATCAGATGCCTTGAGGGGGTCGACCTAGGCCGCCTTATATAGGCTGACGGCCTAGGTGTTGGGGTTCTCTACCGCCGGTAAGTAATATTTCTACGATCGTGTGTCAGGGCACCGGATGGTGACTCAAGAGACACAGGAGATTTAGACTGGTTCGGGCCTCCGGAGAGTAACACCCTACGTCCAGTGAGAGTCTGTGTTCTCAAGCCCAAGTCTGCAGTAGGGGGTACAAACTAGTCGGGAGAGGGAAGCGATCCCAGGTCCCTGTGCGGTGGAGTGGAGCGAGCGGGTGTGTTGCTGATCAGGTGATCAACTGTTCGTCGTCCCCCACCGGTGTCCCCTTGTCCCCTTTTATAGTCTCAAGGGGAGAAGGAAAGGGGGGAGGTAAAAAGAGAAAATTACATATGAGTTACTGCCCCGAGGCCTTTAGTCCCGTCCTACGTCTTGATCCGTACGCGGAGTAGGTATTGACGGGGTGGGCGCTCCGTCTGACCCGGGGCCGTACTCGCCCGGGTGGTTGAGGTAGCAGCTTCTCGGGTAAGTCTCCGGGTGGCTTTCGGGTCGCAGTTGACTTGCACTGTGCCGCCTTGGACTCCAGGTGTCCTCGTCAGGCTCCAGGTGTCGCCCTTGGGCTCCAGGTGTCCTCTCCCGGGGATGCATGTGCCCCTGTTCGGACGGGACGGGCGCTCCTGTGGCTGTCGTGGCGAAGGACGGATGCCCATCATGCCCTGACACGGCGGGTACCAAGTAGGTACGGCACCGAATGGGCCGAAGCGAGATGGAGCCGAACAGTCCAGTCGGGCGAGGCGGGGACTCCTCGGAGGCGGAGACCCCTCGGGCGAACCGGGAGCCACTCGGAGGCGGAGACTCCCCGGGCGAATCGAGGGCCACTCGGAGGCGGAGAGTCCTCGGGCGAATCGGAGGCCACTCGGAGGCGGAGAGTCCTCGGGCGAATCGGAGACTCCTCGGGCGACCTCCGAGCTATCTGGGCGTGGAGGATCTGCTTGATTTGGGTCTTCGGCTTTTAATTTTCGGAGGGTTGATTATCGTCATATCGTAGATTAAGGGCTCGATCGGGTACCCCTGATCTGGACCCTCGTCAGTAGCCCCCGAGCCTAGGGGGGAGTTGGGGACTCGCGCCCAGGTTCAGCCGCTGTGTAGGAGTGGTGAGTCATGATTCTTCCGGTGGGGGCGCGCGAGCGCACCCGCCGGGTGTAGCCCCCGAGCCTTGGGAAGAGCTGATGCTCTTGTTAAGGCTTTGAATCCGGGTAGTTTGTCTTGGAGATTGTCGGGGGCGCATAGGGTTCGAAACTTGTCGGGGGCATGGAGCTTGTTGGGCCGTGACTGGGCCGTTAGGTGGGCCGAGCGTGGAGGCGCTGGCCGGCTTTTCCGCCGCGTGAAGGGTGGGCGCGCCTTTTCAGGCCGTCAGGCGAAGCGACGTGCGCACGTCGCGACGCGCCGAAGGTGGGCCCGCGCATTTAACGCCGCCGCCCCGTTTCGCCCGTCTTCCCCTCTTTATAGCCTCGCGCCGCGGCCGCCAGGGGTTTTCCTTGCCTTGGCTTTTCGCCTTCTGTCGCGCGCTTCGTCTTCCTCGCCTTCTCGCATCTTCCGCCGCCGCCGCGCTCGCGCTCCTCCGAGGAAGGAGAGACCGAATCCCCCCCACGGCTGGCGTCCTCTTCGTCGAGCGACCTCGCGATGTCGACCTGGGAGCGCTCCAGGGTGACGCAGAGGCAGCTGGAGGGGCTCGTGAGTGATGGCTCGCTCCCGCCATTGACGGAGGCCGAGGAGTGGAAGAGGCCGGGCGTGGAGGACTTCCCCCGGCCGCCGGCCGGGTATGTCGTTTCTTTCGTCGCCTTCCACGAGCGTGGGTTCTCCGTCCCCGCGGGGAGATTCATCCGCGCTGTGCTCAACGAGTACGGGCTGGAGCTCCAGCACATCAACCCCAACGGGGTGCAGCAGATGGCGGCGTTCGTGGCGCTGTATGAAGGGTACCTGGGGATGGAGGCCCACTGGGATCTCTTCAGGTACTTCTTCAAGTTCGCGTTGCACACCGCCGAGGGTGGCGCCCCTGCGACGATAGGGTGCGCCGGGTTGAAGATGAAGCAGGGGAGGTCGCGCGACTACATCCCGGGGTCCCTGATTAGCTCGAATAAGGGTTGGCACCCCGGGTGGTTCTACCTCAAGAATGACTCCAAGAACCCCCTCCCGGAGTACACCGGAAGGACATTCGAGAAGGCGCCCGATGCGTGGGCGTATGGGCCCGAGAAGAGGCTCCAGGAAAAGCTCCTCAAGAACGCCTGGGACGCCCTCGCCCGACTCCGGGAGGAGAACGTGTCCCTGGCGGAGGTCATCGGCGGGTACCTCTCGAGAGGTATCGTGCCGCTGATGCGTCGTGCGCTCCCGATGTGGCGCATGACCCCGGACAAGGCCCTCTTCGTGGGGACAGTAACGGCGGTCCCCCTGCCCTTGGCGGCCGAGGTGCGGCGCCGAGTGACGGCGGCGGTGGGAAGGTCGGGCCTCGAGTACCCGTCGCCGGATCTGCTGCCGATGCTCCCGCACGCCGACACCAAGGCCATCGTAAGTGCTCTTCCGCCTATCTTGGATTCAATCCCGAGTGCTTTTTCGTCCTCTAACACCGAGTTCTTTTAGGTGAAGAGCGAGGATGTCGGCTGCTCCCGGCCGCCACTTCCCGAGGACAGGGCGAAGAATCGGGCCGAGGCCGAGCGGGCCAAGACGAAGAAGGACCGCCGGGAGAAGTGGAAGATGCGTGAGGTGGCCAAGCGGGAGAGGAACGCCGAGCGGGCCAAGAGGAGGAAAAGGGGAGAGCGGGTCTCCGAGGATGAGGACCCCGAGTCGGAGCCCGCGGAGGGGGACTCGAGGAGCGAGGACGACGAGGAGGATGAGGATGAGGACGCGCCCCCCGCGAAGCTCAGGGCGGTCGCCGTGGTGACAGCTTCGCCCTCGGCGCAGCAACCGAGGTCTAGCGGGAGAGGGAGGTCGCCTCCGCCGGACGCGGGGAGGAGCGAAAGTTCCCGGTCGAGCCGGCATCAACGGTCCTCCGGGGACAGCCAGCGCGAGAGGCGCGGCCGCACGCCTCCGTCCACCCGTCATGCGCCCGAGGAGGGGAAGAGTTCCCGACGGGACACGGCCTCCCCCCGTCGGGAGAGAAGCCAGAGCCGGGACCTGTCGGAGCGCCCACAAGGGCGGTTCGTCGTCGGGGGCGTCGCGCTCCCCCAAAAGGTCCTCTTCACGGGACGATAGGCGGGCGCCCCCAGCCCCTCCGACAACGAGGACGCGAAGCAGCGGCCGAGACGCACCCTCGACGCCCACGCCCCGCGCGGAGGCGGATCCTGCCAGGAGCGGTGGCCCGCCCGCGCCTCCCGTAGTGGAGGCACGGGTTCCTTTCGTCCCAACGAGGGCCGTGACGGGGCGGCCTGACTCCTCCCAGGCCGAGGGGGGAGGCCCGACTGGCCAAGTAGCGCCCCACTCGGGCAGGGGTGTCGAGCCTGCGCAAGCAGCCCTCGCCCCGACGACGCTTGCAGGATCTAAGCGGACTCGGACCTTCTCGTCGAGGTGAGTAGCGCGCTTCCTCTCCCGAGTGGTTTCTATTTCCACAGTTGCCTTTTTCCTCAGTCGAGCTCCTCGACTTGTGATACACCAGCCGAGCCGAGAAGCCACTCGAGACGGCGCCGAAGAAGAAGTTGCGCTCGGCAGCGCAGACACCGAGGCCCGCGGTGGAGCAGGCTGACGCTGGAGCCCACGGCGGAGCAGGTCGGGGAGGCGACGCGGAGGGTGACGCCCTCCATTGAGGAGAAGGTACCGGAGGGAGATGGTGACAGCCCGGGAGGTGCACTCCCGACGGGCCTGGTCGTCACGCAGACCGTCCCCACGGAGGCGGCTGTCGCGGCGCTCCAGGCCGAGCTGGAGCAGCAACTGGTGGGGGCGGCCCTTCCTACCCCTCAGGAGGCGGTGAGCCACCCTGGGGCAGGGGAGGTCGCCCTGCCCGGTGACGCGGCCCTAGCCGGGGCCGAGGAGGTTGCTGCCGGGGGAGATGGCCGCGGGGTTGCTACCCCTCCGGGGACCGCGGCCGACCCCGAGGAAGTCGGGGCGGGGACGACCGGCGCCCTTCAAGACGTCTCCATCCCAGCGGCGGCGGCTGCTGCAGCCCCCGAGTCCTCCTCCGTGGTGGTTCCCCCAGAGGTCGTCGTGCTCGAGGACTCGCCGGAGGATGGCTCGCGGAGGATCGATGGCGATCCCAGTGGGGGGCCGATTGTGGAGTCCCCGAGGCCTTCGAGTCCCCCGAGTGAGGACCTGGACTCTCTCAGGGGGACTCCGGGGATGATGACGATGGATCATCGCTTCCAGACCATCGTACCCATCGAGAACAACCCGAACCTGCCGTGCGAGGGTCGGTTGATGTGGTACGATCGTCAGAACCCGGGGAGTCCCGTCTTCGAGCTCGACGACAAGTCGGAGACGGAGCAGTGCCATCTTCTCGCGGAGGGTCTCAACAACATGAAGGAGATCTTCAATGAGATGATCATCAAGCCTTCCCGGGTAAGTTCTCGGGCTCCTTCCTTCTGGTCTTTAAAGTGGCGCCGTTTTGGGGAGTATCTTACTGCTCTCCCATCTGCCTTCATACAGGCAATCATGGAGCGCAGCTCCGGCAAGTCCTTGTTCCTTCGTCGGGAAGCCGGGCTGTGGCACGCCGTCCAGCAATTGAAGGCGGAGAAGGAGCAGCTTGAGGCTCGGCTGACCGAGGCCCGAGAGGCTAGAGCGGAGGCGCTTGCCGATGCCGAGGAGGAGAAAGCCGCCCTCGAGGAGAAGGTGGAGGAGGCCGAGAGGACACTGGCGGCGGCGCTGACTGCCACCGACGCCGCCAGTCGGGAAAAGGAGGCCGCCGTTCGGGAGAACGAGGGCCTGAAGGCGAGGGTGAAGGACCTTGAGGAAGACGTCCAGCACCGTGACACCGACCTCAAGACGGTCGGCAACCAACT
>QPGU01000278.1:0-13346 GCA_004135705.1 Alloteropsis semialata | reverse complement strand
TAAAAACTAGCTTGATCTTATTCTCTCTCTCCCAGCAAATTATTCAGCATGTCTTGACGGATCTGGAGATTGCACAAAGAGAGATTCAAGGCGGCAACATCGAAATCTCCCAACCTGGACCTGAGCAGGAATCGGCCTGGAAGCAAGTAAGTATCCTAGCTTGACACACTCATATCGGCTTCTTTTGATATCGTATCTGACCATTTCCTTGTTCACAGGCTCAAGATACTCCCCAATCCAGCCAGACCACATCAATTAACTTTGATCGGCCGGTAATAGGAGAAGAAGAAATCAATTCCGGGCCAGGCTTGCTGTCTGACGAGGTGAAGGCAAAGCTGCTTGACATATCCGCATTCCTTCATCAAAATATCGTCGATCTCGTCCAGGATGCAGAGCCGATTCGTCAGATCGTCAAGACTCTGCGAGGTCAGCTTCCATTGGACTTGGAGGAGGCATTAATACCGGCGGCCTATATAGAAGGTCATTCTTTCCCAGTGATGCAAGCTAGCCGTCGGATCACGAATCGGACCTCCCAGCAAGACCTGATCAAGGCCAGAGATGAAAAACGAGCTCAAGCTGCAGAATCGACAAAACTGATCGAAGAGTTATCGGCGCTCCCTGCTTCCATCAACTTAGAACTTGAAAATCTGCGAGCCAGGGAACAAGCGCTAGAACAAGAACTCATCCAAGTCCGATCAAGCATCCAGGCTAAGGCAAAAGAACTTGATGACCTCCCAACTCTGAAGGCGAAGGCCGAAGAAGATTACAAGACTCATATCAAGGCCGCCAAAGAGATCCATAAATCAATCAAGCCTGTAGAAGGGGATGCTGAAGCCGACGCCAGGATCATCGCAGATGTAGACAAGATCCGTCAGGCCGCCCTTGACTTGATAGTTAGATATTTGCAGCCCTGAACAGTTTTTCAAACTTGTCTGACCCGCTACCAAGCGGTCTGATACACTGGTAGCCTGCTCCGCCATCGAGCGGCTTAATGATGTAATATACTTCTCTTTTGTTGCATATAGCCCTTAAGGCGATGCATGCCGCATCGGCTTTCATATTTTGTTCTCGAGGCGATGTTCCCATCGGCTTTCAAACCTGACGCGCAGCATTGGTTTTACGAATTTGCCCAAATGCTAGGGTAGCACTTCTTCAAATATTTCCCGTTCAATGCCTTTAGGAAATGTTTCCCCTTCAAGTGTCTGTAGAATATAAGCATTGCCAGGAACACATCGGACGACTCGATAGGGCCCCTCCCAGTTCGGTGACCACTTGCCGTATCTGGGATCCTTAGAACCAATCGGCAGGATAACTTTCCACACGAGATCGCCTTTTTTCTTAACTTTCTTATCATAATACCTCGCAACTCTGAGCTTGTTAGCCTCGATACTCTCCAGAGCGCGTAGCCGACGAACAGCCAAGTCATCGGACTCACTGTTCATGAGTTCCATGTACTCGCCGGCCTTCAACTTATCCTGAAGTTCGACGCGTCTTGACCCAGTACGAATTTCCCATGGAAGAACGGCTTCATGTCCATAAACTAGTTCATATGGAGAAACCTTGATCGATCCATGGCAAGCCATTCGATATGCCCAAAGAGCTTCAGGAAGCACAATATGCCATTTTCTCGGGTACTCTTCAATCTTCCTATCAATCAACTTGATCAAACTTTTATTGGAGGCTTCAGCTTGACCGTTGGCTTGTGCGTAGTATGGCGATGAATTGAGGAGCTTGATACCCATATCAGCAACAAAATTTTTGAACTCGTCAGACGTAAACATCGTACCTTGATCCGTCGTGATCGTCTGTGGAATTCCAAATCGGTAGACAATGTGTTCTCTAACGAAATCAATAATATTCTGGGACTTTACCTCCTTCAAAGGTATAGCTTCAACCCATTTGGTGAAATAATCTGTTGCCGCTAATATGAATTTATGTCGCTTGCTTGAATGTGGAAAAATCTGGCCGATTAGGTCAATTCTCCAACCTCTAAACGGCCATGGCTTGATGATAGGGTTCATAGCCGATGCTGGAGCTCTCTGAATATTTCATATCTCTGACACTCTTGACATCCTTTATAATATTCAAAGCAATCTTCCAAAATCATCGGCCAATAATATTCGTTCTTCCTGATCATCCACTTCATCTTGAACGCCGATTGATGAGCCCTGCAAACGCCTTCATGAATCTCTCCTATCAAGACCTTGGCTTCTTCAGGTCCGATGCATCTTAACAGGACTCCATCAACTGAGCGAAAATAAAGCACTCCTTCAACCAAGATATGCCTGATTGATTTGTAGCGTAACTTCCTGGAAGTCTTGACAGAAGAATCCTTTAAATATTCAACGATTTTTTTCCTCCAATCTCCTTCTTGTATCTCCTGTACCATCACATCGGACATAGGCCGATAGCCAGACGCCTTTTGCGCCAGCCGATTTGCTTCCTCGTTATGATGTCTTGGAATATGCTTAAGAGTTACCAGGGCGAACTGGTCAACCAAATCTCGGCATTTTTCAAAGTAAGGCATCAACGCATCCATCTTGCAATCATACTTGCCGAGCAACTGGTTAATAATCAACAAAGAATCTCCAAATACTTCAACAAATTGAGCGCCGATTTCTTTAAGAATCTGGAAACCTTTCATCAATGCTTCATACTCCGCCTGATTATTTGTGCACTTTTCAATCAGATAAGCAAACTCGAATCTTGCCCCCCGAGGCGAAATAATAAGCAGGCCGATTCCGCAACCATCATTGCAAGATGAGCCATCAAAGAACATGGTCCAGGGAACTGCGTCAACCACATCGGCCTCCGTATTCATCGGACCAGTCACATCAATCTCCATGGTGCATTGCTCAACAGTATCAACACTAGGTCCACAATGATCAGCAACCAAATCAGCCATCACTTGCCCTTTTACCGCTTTGGCCAATTCGTATTTAAGATCAAACTCTGTCAGAGCAAAAACCCACTTGCCAATTCTCCCTTTCATGATTGGCATCGACAACATGTATTTGATCACATCCTCCCTGCAGACGACAGTGCACTCGGCCGATAGCAAATAATGCCTCAATTTTTGCACAAGAAAAATATAGACAAAGGCAAAGCTTCTCCACATACGAATACCGAGTCTCAGGATCCAGCAATCTTCGGCTTAAATAAAATATGACTCGCTCTTTCCCATCAACTTCTTGGATTAAAACAGAGCCGATTGCATGATTAAAAGCCGATAAATAAAGCTTGAACGGCTTACCCTCTTGTGGTGGAATAAGAACTGGCGGATATGCTAAATATTGCTTGATTTCATCCAGCGCCTTTTGATGTTGAGGCTCCCACACCAATTCTTCTCCATCCTTCAGCTTCAACAGAGGAGTAAACGCTTCCAATCGGACCAATAAATTTGATATAAACCTCCTCAGGAAATTGATTTTTCCAATCAAACTCTGCAATTGCTTCTTGTTTACTGGAGGCTCAATATCATCAATCGCCTTGCGGTTCCGATCATTCACCTCGATTCCTCTCTCATGAACCAGGAAACCGAGAAACTGGCCGGCCGATACGCCAAAAGCACACTTGAGCGGATTCATCTTTAATCCATGTTGCCTTGTGCATTCCAGCGTTTCCTTCAAATCGGCCAAATGCTCCTGATAGCCTTTCGACTTGATCACCACATCATCAATGTAGATTTTCAACTATCCTGCCAATCAACTTATGAAAAATATAATTCATAGCACGTTGATAAGTAGCACCGGCATTTTTTAAACCAAAAGTCATAACAACCCATTCATACAAACCGAGAGCACCTGGGCATTGGAATGCAGTCTTAGGGATATCCTCTTCCGCCATAAAAATCTGATTATAACCAGCATTACCATCCAGGAAGCTCATCACTTCATGGCCCGATGCTGCATCAACAAGCATATCGGCCACTGGCATCGGATATTCATCCTTCGGGGTCGCCTTGTTCAAGTTCCTGTAATCAATGCAAACACGCAGCTTTCCATTTTTCTTATAAATAGGAACTATATTTGACACCCACTCAGCATATCGACATGGCCTGATAAACTTAGCTTCAAATAGCTTCGTTATTTCGGCCTTAATTGGTTCGTACATCTTAGCCTTGAACTTCCTTGCGTACTGCTTGTGTGGCCGATATCCTGGTTTGATGGGCAGCCGATGCTCAACAATATCACGGCTTAAACCTGGCATTTCATAATATTCCCAAGCAAAACAATCAGAATACTCTTTCAAAAGTTTTATTAATTCTTGTTTATACTCGGGATCCAACTTAGCACTGATATACGTCGGCCTTGGTCTATCACCAGATCCTATGTCTATCTCTTCTAATTCGTCGGCCGACGTAAATCCGAACCCTAACTTACCGAATTCACTTCGGTCTTCAAAATCTTCTATACAATCGGCCATTTAAAATAAAGTCTCAGAGCCGACTGCTTGGATCGGCTGTAATCCTTGATCGGACACCTTGAGAAAGTCACCATCCCATGTTTTCCCTGACAGGCATTCAATCCCTTCAAACTCCCAAATCATTGACTCAGCTGTTGCAATGCTAACCGAATCATCAGCTGGGACAATCTCCACATTGTTGCCTTGCCACTGAATCAAGCATTGGTGCATTGTGGATGGGACACAGCAGTTGGCATGAATCCAATCTCGCCCGAGAAGCATGCTGTAGGAACCCTGTCCATCAATCACAAAGAAAGTGGTCGGCAATGTCTTGCTGCCGATGGTCAACTCTACATGAATTGCCCCACGAGGCTCTGAAACGTTACCGCCAAAATCCTTGAGCATTATATTTGTCTTGATTAGATCATCAATCCCCTTACCCAACTTGCGGAATGTGGAATAGGGCATGAGATTGACAGCAGCTCCCCCATCAACCAGCATCTTGGTCATCGGTTTCCCATCAACGTATCCCTTGATGTACAGAGGCTTCAGATGCCGATATCCATTCGCATTTGGCTTCTCAAAGACGGCCTTCTCTAAATCAAGAACTAAGCATGCGGCGGCTTCTTCTAATTCATAATCAATCTCATCATCATCCTGTACATCAGGAGCAGCAAAATCAAAAGGCAACATCAAAACCATGTTTATCGGAGCCGATGCGCTTGCTTCATCGTCATTGTCCATCTTGACGCTCCAAGTTTTCTTCTCTTTGGCTAACTCTTGCTCCTGAATCTGCTCATGATGGTGCAACCGCTGAACACGTCTCCTTTTGGACCTAGAAATCCCTGATGGGCACCACTGTCCAGGCTTCATTTGAGGTTCTCTAATCCGATCTTGAACTGGAGCCTTCTCTTCCATTTTTTCAGGGCCATGAGCATCAACCTGGTCTCCATTATTTTTACGGCCATGAGTATCAACCCGGCCTTCATCTCCTTGATGACGATCATCAATCCTGACGCCGATCCGTTCATGAACTGATCGTCGACTTCTCTTAGAAACTCTGTATTCTTCATACTGGAAGCTGCATTCAGGACAATCTGCTTTGGACGGCAATCTGAGCTTTTCGTTCCAGCAGAATACGAAGAAAGGACATCTCCAGTGACCATCATCTTGATCGTACTGCTCATAAGTTTGACGCCTGTCCATATGCCAATCGGACCTATAGCCGTACTGACGACGATTGTCGGACCTGTCATCAAACCGGTGTTGGCCATCGGACCTGTCATCACGTCGGCGCCGATCATCAAGCCCTTCATCAAACTGCCTTGCCTGATATTCGCGCCTTTGACGTCGTCGTTCCTCGCGCTCTTCCCACGCTCGGGCTGCTGCCTGTTGTCTTTTATACTTGTTAATCAGCATCTGGGAAGTCACGCGTGGCCGATATCCACCAGGAGCATTAGATTCACGCCCAAATGCCTGATGATTCCTTCGCAGCTCTTCAACAGTGACCTGAACTGCAGGATCAACGGCACCAGAACTCTTGGCGTGGTCCGATGTGAGCACCTTGAACTTCCCCTTTTCACCAGCATCAATCATATTAATAGAAAAGGAGAAATCAACAAAGTTATTAGGAAAGGGATGACCGTCGATCTTCATGGCTTTCTTGTTATCTTCGAACTTGATCTTGCCAGATTCGATAGCCAATTGGATCTCCCTCCTGAACACCTTGCATTCATTCATCTCATGAGAAGTTGAGTTATGCCATTTGCAATACTTGCGCTTCTTTAACTCCTCGGCCGATGGGATAGAGTGATTTGCAGAAAGTTGGATAAGCTT
Organism: Alloteropsis semialata; assembly: GCA_004135705.1. Taxonomy (NCBI): domain Eukaryota; kingdom Viridiplantae; phylum Streptophyta; class Magnoliopsida; order Poales; family Poaceae; genus Alloteropsis; species Alloteropsis semialata. Next base: position 7,106 of record QPGU01000278.1, on the reverse strand, counting down.
CTCACTGAGTAGCATGTCAAAAATCTTGTCGGCCTTTGTTATGTCAAACCCAAATTTCTCAGGGTTCTGCTTGACCCATGGGCACGATACCGGCTTTTTGGATTTGGTCCATTCAGCTATGTTGATATCAGCCTCTTCTTCAGAATCAGAAAGATAGGACACTGGCTTGGAAAACTTTGTGCGCCTCGCCTCCTGGTATCGGACCTCATGGGCTGACACCTTTTGCACCAGCTGTCCCAATGTTTCAAAATCCTGAGCAGAAAACCTCTCCTTGATCGGCGCGAGTAAACCCTGGAATGCAAGCTCAGCCAATTGCGTGTCAGATAGCTTCAAGCTGTAGCACCGATTCCTGATATCACGGAACCGTTGAACATACTCCTTGATGGACTCATCGTTCCTCTGCCTGATAGCAATCAAATCAGAAATCTTCATTTCATTGAGACCAGAAAAGAAGTACTTATGGAACTGCTTCTCCATATCGGACCAGCCTGTGACCGATCCTGCTGGCAACGACGTGAACCAAGTAAACGCCGGCCCTGATAGTGACAGAGGGAAGAATCTGAGTCTGAGTCCCTCTTCAGAAGCAGCTTCACCACATTGAGCCAAGAATCGGCTCACATTCTCAATGGTGGTCATATCGTCTTGCCCAGAGAATTTGGAAAAATCTGGCACTCTGTAGCGCGGAGGAAGTGGCACTGCATCAAAGTAGGATGGGTACGGGTGCCGATACAACCTCGCTTCATCTTTAGGCTTTAAACCGAACTGATTCTGGATCACCTCGGCTATTTTCTGTGACCAATCGGACTGCTCTCCTCCGAGTGGTATCCCACCAGCTTGATGCATATCCGTCATGTAATTATTGTAATCACTGACCATACGCTGATGTGCAGGAATCTCTGTACGTATCCTTGCAGCTACAGGTTGCTTTTCTTCTTCGTTCAGAGTCCTAGCATATTTCTCACCATGCGGGCCGACAATAGATCCATCGGCCATCAACAGAAAACCGTTGGCCAGCTGAATAGGTGGTGGAGTCATCGGAATTTGCGGAGCAACGGTCATGGCGTAGTCTTCAGTACCTTTGCCTTTTCCTAACCCTGATGCCCCTGCAGACTCTGGCATAAAGACTGGGCCCTTTAAGCAAATAGTCTTGTCCACCGCCTTCTTGATGAGATTGTCCAAAGAATTCACCAAAGTCCTTGACTGGTTAATCAATGCATGGTGGACAGCTTGATGAATCATCTCTGTCATGTTGACATGGTACTCACGGGCATCAGTTGTCTTCTTGATCAATTCTGGGTCCGGAAGAGCACCTTTGAGCACAGGGCCTGAACGATTACGCCCAAATTGGCCAAGGCAGAGCTTCTCAAATGCTTCAATCTGGGCCTGAACTGCATCTAACTGGGCTTTAGACAGATCGGCCTTTGTAACTGGAATAGTTGCGTCAGGAACTTTGTTCTTGTCAGCCTTGGCTTTCTCAGCCGCCAACTTCTCAGCCGCCAGCTTCTCAGCTGCTAGTTTGTCAACAGCGAGCTTAGCAGCAACTTCTTTTTCAGCATCAGACGACATCTTGGAATTTGTCTTACGGGTCCCACTGGGCGTGCCAAAAATGTGTTGACGCGGAAAATCGGCGATCGTATCTTCAGCGAGCAACACAACAAGGCCAGGGAGATCTGCTTCACTCTGTTGCAGGTCCTGCACTTTGTCCAGGTTCGCGGCGTGCCAGTCAATTTGACCTGTAATTGACAAGGGAATAAACAGTTAAATTACTCTTTGATTGTGCCGGCTCTATTCCAGACGACAGATGCACGTTGGATTTAGCCACGACCCAATCGGACTTGCATCGGCCGATGCCAATCGGATCTCAAAATCGGACTTCATAGATGACGTCAATCGGACCAATCTAATCGGACCTCAATCATACCATCGAATCGGACCCCAGAATCGGACCAATCAGGATCGGACCTTGATTAATGTAACAGATCAGTCTTTTAAATAATAAAATAGAGCATAAAACATGGCCGATATGCTGTTCACCTATCTTAACTGTTCAACTGCTACTTCTAACAGATCTAATACAATCTAGCATTCTTACAGCTAATCTAGATGCAAAATTAACGGATCGGCTATGCCTTTGAGCAAGATATTTAAATAACCAAAGTAGAGCCGATGCGTCGTCCACCTTGCCTAGTTGACAGTATGATTCATCTCATCGGACCATCTAGCTAGCCAATCAAACCAGAACTGTTTTGACACGGTTTCATAGACGGATGCAGCGCACATACTCCAGCTATGATCGGACCAGATAGCTAAATGATCAAACTTGACTCACCAACAGAACAACTAAACAAGATGCTCGCACGGGTAATTAATCAGATTAAAGCAAATAAGCAATAAAACGGTAACAAGATCGTTCCAATATTCAAAGCTGTCTTTGAATAATCAAATAGAAATCTAGCTCCGACGCAGGGAATCTAAATCAAACTCGACACTCAAAGAACAACCAGATTAAGCTGTAAAGATGAATCGGACTTGGAACGATATTATAAGATAAGAATTGCTCAAATCGGACTAAAACCAATGCTCATAGCTGTTGAAGAATCAGATTAATTCACATGGCGCAGATCTAAATCAATCTAGCAACTTCAAACAACCGCATAAGCTGCCTTCTAATAATCAAGAGGAATCTAGCTCCGACGCAGGGAATCTAGATCAAACCCGAAAAACTAAAAGAACAACTCGATAAACGATAAATCACTGAATAATCAAGAGAAATCTAGCTCCGACGCAGGGAATCTAGACCAATCTTGACAATCCAAAGATAAATCGGTTGAACAGCATAAACGAGAAAGGGCGATGCGACTCAATTCAAAGCTTATACTAATTCGATAAGTTGACAATCTTACTGGTAAGCAGGAGATCGAGAACTGATGCAGCCCGTTCACCAATGAGTTCGTCGAGATCTACTCTAACCTACTCCTAGGGTTTTGGCGTGAAGCCGGGTTGTATTGATTGTGTGAATGATCTTTTACAATGGACGAGGGTTTATATTTATACCCTGGTCATGAAGAGTCCTGATCGGACTTGACTAACTTGTAGATAAAGTAAACTAAATCTAATATAGAATGGGACTCTCAATACGCTTTCAAAAAGGAAATTGCCCCTGCATCTGATACGCTTCCATTTTAGCCGACGCGCCTTTCTCCTTTCATCCGTCATCGGATCGGACTTCTATTTTATCGGACTCCTTTTCCCCGCATCGGCTTCCTTCTCTATCACATTTGGCTTTGACCAGTCAACGGGCCCACTGCTCAGTCCCAGCGCTGCTACGTCACCATCTGACTCAGCATTCTTGGTGCGAAAATCCGGTGTCAACAGTACCGCAGGGCATGCACCTTAGGTCTCACAACTATATGGGCACGGGTCGATGTGGATGTGTTTGGTTGCAATAGATGGGAAAACTAAAGTACAGACATAGTCATGGATTTCGATGACTTCCATGCAATGTACCGCTTGCAAATGATGGAGCTAAGCCCCATGAGACTGTGGTGTATGTAAGTGGTTCATCTCCATACACCATGTATATATGCATACGGTACTAGCCTTTGTAGTCTCAAAATGAATTCTGTCGAGGTTGTACTCGTCAGATATTTGTCCGGTAGACACCCCGCTTTGTGCGAAGATTGATCACGGTGATGAACAGAAGGACACGGGATTTTTATACTGGTTCGGGCCCTCGAGATCGAGTAATAACCCTACGTCCAGTTGCTGCTTATATTATTTCGTCGAGTACAGATTACAATGCGTAACGAGTACCCTCGGGTGGATTGTGAAATACAAACTTGGATGTTCGATACCCTCTACGCACAGGACCCCGCTATTTATACCCAGGGAGACGTGCCTTACAAGACAAAACAGACCTAAACCTAGTAGGACTCGAACTGTCTTCGGGCTTCCCTCCTGCGATCTGGTTGTCGTGTCTTGTTCGGAGTCTTAGTCGTCTTGGAATCGGTAGTCGGCAATCCTTGTGGTCGGGCACCCTGGTATTATGGCCTCAACAGTAGCCCCCGAGCTTATCTTGTTCAGAAAAGGTTGATCGTTCAATAGTCTTCGGGTCTTTTTGCTCTTCGGGCGATTTCTGGATATGAGAATATCTCGTCAATCATGAGAGCCAGAAAAGTTCCCGAACTCTTGAATGTGGAAACCTGCATCTGAATGATAAGGTCAAAGAAAAATATCAGCCATAATAATATAAAAGAACTGTTCCGTCTTGGAAAATGAAACGCCCCAGGAGTGATGTAACTGCTGCCCAGTGCATTTAAAACCCACTCCGCACGTCTCCCGGAACTTTAGCAGTGCACGCGGTACGGCTCTGCTCCGGCTCCTCGAATCCCGCACGAAGCGTTGCATCTCTGGGTCTTTAAATATCAAATCTCCTGGATTGATCCGTACTTGAACTTTCCATTCTAAACCTTCCCCCTCCCTTCGCCATGGGAAAGAAAAAGCTTAGTAGTAGATTCAAACTTCCTCGCCTTCTCTTCGGAAACTCCCCTCGCAGCTCCGGCGAACAACCGCCTGACAAGCCGGAGGACCCGCCGGCGCCGACACCACCCGTCGCTCCTCCTCAGGCTCCGCTCCTGGCTCTCCCCTGGCATGGGGATGAAGGAGTCGAGGTTGAGCCACCAGAGGTGGAGGCTCCGGTGATAGCGCCGCCGTCTCCCGAGGCTGCTCCGTCGAGCATTGCCGCCGGGAAACGCCCTGCGCCTTCCTCTCCAGCCCCGGCGTCCCCTATCTCCCTCTCCTCCGACGACGAGCCAGAGCAAGGAGGGAGCGGGATCCGGCTGAAGCCAGAAGCGGCGGACGCAGGCGCATCTTCGTCTTCTGCTCCGGCGGACACCAGTGGCGACGAGGAATTCGCCCGGCGCCTCTTCGTCTCCTTGAACCGCGACCTGATCGGGATTCCTGGAGACGGAGCGCTCGTGGATCTCGTCAGCGACTCCGAAGAGGAGAACGCGATAGATGATGATCCACCGGAGACTACGCCATCGCCCTGATCAGCAGTTGATATTCATCAACCCAAGATCAGGGTGCTTTAGTATTTTGATTTCAGAATAGTTATCGATCCATTGTGAAATGTTCCCTCTTTTGAATTTAATTGAAGAAATTTCACTTGATGGATGTAATTTTAAATTTCTCATGTTCTGAAATTTCGTCTAAGTCAATCTGTTTAGGAAATTATTCATCCATAACAAATCATCCCGAATAAACTCTTTCTCCCGAACAAACTGATGATTTTTAATGTGTTCGGGAAATTTAATCCAGATCAATCATGATCGGGAGATCTCCTCGCTTCACACTAAATGTTCGGTCATTTAAAACTGATAGCTATCTTTGTAGGCCACCAATTCTAAATGCATTGAATCCGTCCTGCACAGTTTTCGAAACGACGTGTGCCGCAGAAAAAGGAAAGAATCTTTTTGACCCAACAGTCACTGCGGATTGCGCGGCTTAAGGGCAGGTTTTTCGGGGTTCGCGCTCCCTCACAGAACCATAAAGCCCCCAAGCGCGGCCGCTTGAGATCTATTTGGGACTTCGACTTCCTTGTTCTCATCCACAAAACACTCGCCATTCTCAACCATTGTTCATCTGCTCCTCCAACCTTGCCTAGTCTCCAGCCGCCATGGCATCCACGCACCAGTCATCTTCCGGCACCGAGTCCACTGAGAACCAAAGCAACGCCGCGACCGGACGCGAACTTCGCAGTGGAAACACGATCCCTACTGCGAATGAATACTGGAAGAAATCAACCACGACGGAGAAAAACCTGCAGAAGCTAGAAGATCTTGGATTACTCCCAAGCACCGAACTCTTCCCTCGGCAGCATGCCAAAGGTCAGATGTTTCCGACCCCGGACACTCTCGAGATGGTGGTGTTCTTGGAATTCTTTCATTGCGGATTCGGGGTTTTCCCGTCTGAGTTCCTCCACAGCGTCTGTGAATATTACCAAATAGAGCTTGTGCATCTTAAGCCTGGCGCAGTGACAATGCTTAGCGTCTTTGCCTTCTTATGCGAAGCCTGGTTAGGAATTAAGCCCTCACTGCTGCTGTGGAGGTATTTTTACATCCCTTCATACTATAAGAATCAGATGATGATCGGGTCCATCAGTTTCTCCTTGAGAAATCGGGAGATTTACATTCCCTTTCCAGTCAAAGATAGCTGGAAAGGATATGAACGTCACTGGTTTTACATCACCCTTCCCCAAGCTTCGCGGGCAAAAGGGAAGTACTTGATGCCGAATCTCAAGGATGAGGTCAAGGCCGTGCCAAGACTCACTTCTGACATGAAAAAGCACATTGACCGGATTGTGGAGCTCCGCAACGCAGGTTTGACGGCAGTTCATGTGTGGCGGAAATCTTCATTAGATGGAGATTCATTCCGCTCATGACTCATGACCGATATGCCTGGACATTCACGGGCGTCAATGATCCGAACAGGATGAAACCTGACGGTGAGCATTTATTTTTCTGTTCAGCTGTTTTTCTGAGTTAGTTCGGTCATTTGAGTTCATGACTCTTAACTAACAGTTGTCCCAGAGTCAGAAGTGCTTGAACGCTTGAACAAGATGTTCGGGGCTGGCCTCCCGGTTTGGGAAGACGTCCCATCACCTTATAGCGCCGAGAACCCTCCTCCAGTGGTAAACTGTTTCTCAGAAAAAGCTTCTTTCCTGTATAATTATGATATAACATTTCTTTTTTCTCCCGACCAGGCTCCAGCTATTGTTGATGCCCCTCCCCAGAGCGGTGCCATCAATGTTGAAGAGGAGGGCGAGCAGCCTGTTGATCAGGGTACCAGGGCCCCGATCAACAATCCACCCGAACTATCACCTGGTTCGGAAAAGGAGATCCCGAGCAGCCCCCAGGCGAATATCCCCCGAACTCGGAAACGCTCTCGCAGTGTGGAGGGGATAGTTCCAGATTCGGAAGTCTCTGGATCGCCGGGGTCAGCCAGTCGGCAGCCCAGTCACAATCAGCCTCGTCCTGTCGCCCAGGTACCAAGCATGATCGTATTCGGGCGTTTATTCGCAGCCTTTGATCGCATATCCAAAGCTA
>QPGU01000277.1:0-13372 GCA_004135705.1 Alloteropsis semialata | reverse complement strand
AGTTGGACGTTGCCGCCTCTGCACCACAACCTCAGGCCACAAACTCGGAGCCAAAGCCAAAGAAGAAAAGGGGGGGTTAGAAAACCAAACCAATATCCTGAGCACAAGATATATGTGATAACAGAGGTGGGGCCACAAGGGGACATCCGTCAGCCAACTGAAGTAAGATCAAAATTTCGTAATGCAGTAGGCGCCCTTGTAAGAGATAAGGTGAACCAGTTGTCAAATCATGGAAAACAGTATCAAAGGACACAAAAGTAAACCTGTGGGAGAAGTTAAAGAAAAATTTCATCTTTCCAGCCGATAACCAGGCAGCAGCGGAACGTGAAGCGTACAAGATGATGGGGGACGCATTCCGACGATGGAAGTCGGATCTCAACACGAACTATATCCAAAAGGGCCTCACTCCCTTCCAGAAATATGGAAATATAACCATTGGTCAATGGGAGGACCTTGTGGCTCAAAAGACCTCAGATGAAGCAAAGCGCACCAGTGCCCTTAACACCGAGATAGCGAAGAGGAACAAACACCGCCCTCGTCTAGGCCCCGGTGGCTACTTTGCCAAGGAAGGGGTTTTCCAGAAGATGGATGAACAGGCCACCGCAGCCGGGCTTAAGGTGGAAAAATTGAATAAACGGTCAAGGAATTGGGTATTTGCAAGGAGCACCGAAAAGTCCGGTGCCAGCCTTAAGTTTGATAACCCCGAGACCGAACAGGTAGTATCATCGATGTTGAAATACGCTGAAGACAAGGAGCAGGGCTCATTCAAACCGTCCAGAGAGAGGGACGAGCTTAGCCTAGCCTTGGGAACCGCCGAGCACATAGGCCGCACCAGGGGGCTAGGAAAAAGGACAACCTGGAAGTATGGGTTCGAAGAGGACAGACCAATGTACAAGAAACATGGTAGGGACCGAGCGTCCGATCTAGAAAAGACAGTGAATGCTCTGGTAGCTAAGGCTCTCGAGGAGCGAATACTGTCTACGGAGCTGCGGAGGATAGTGGAGCCGCCAGGGCAACTTGCAGTACTCGAGAGCCCTCCGGAGGTCCCTAGCAGCCAAGGTTCCACTTCAGGAACAACCCCGGTCGATCGCATATGAGAACCAACTACCTGCAACTTGTTGGTTGTGATGGGAAGAACCGGGAGCTATACGCCAGAGGTCGCAAAGGGTGTGGCACATCCTCCTGGTGGCTTATGGCACAATCAAAAGGTCCATCCAGACTACACTAGGGTCGAGGTGCATAGCGTGGATCCCAAGTATGTGGATTACATGATAGACTACCCAACTCCCGAGGGAGTGAACCAACTTGGAGATACAGTGGGGCAGTTCATCCTCTGGCACAAAAGGGACATCGTGTTGACTGGTTATTCACCACCTCCGCCAGATCAACGTCTGGCCTCAGTTCTTGAACTTCAGGAAGGAGAAGTGTCACCGACCCGAGGCGGCAATGTGCTTGAGGAAGGAGAGATGCCACACTCTTCTCCGCATGTGGCTGATGAGGCACAAACTTCTTCGCCTCGCAAGGAGCCAATGCCTTGTGAAGAAGAAGTGCCTCCGAAAGAACTGCCTTGTGATGGCCAAGTGCCTCTTGATGACCAAGTGCCTCCAGGGCGACTACCTCCGGAGGAACTGCCTCGTGATGACCAAGTGCCTTTGGGGGAACTGCCTCGTGATGAACAAGGGCGTACAGGAGAAGTTGTTGCAGAAGAGGATATTTGGGAGGAGACAGAGCTTAGAAAAAAGTATCCAGTCAAAATAAGGCCATGCTATAGGGATGTTAAAGGCGCCAAGTCGACGACTCTGTGGTACTCCCATGAACAGTTCAGGCCTGAGAACCAAGTCAAAGAAGTACCAGCAGCGGTTGGGACGAGTAATCGCCGACCGGCAAAGAAGTATCCAAATGTTGACAATGTCAAATGGACAAAGAAAGTCCCCAAAGAATATCAAAGAGGCTGCTCCTTCCTACCAAACGCTATCATTCAAGACCTACCACTTGGAATGAAAAAGTTCCATGATTGGTACTTGCATGCTACAGCGCATAAAGGGATCGATTTCATATCAGCAACCTATCCTCCCGGTACATTCGGAGGCTTCGCGGGGACTATTGGTTGTGGCTTCAACGACATCCAGACAATGTATCACCTTGGATCTATGGACGCGAATCTAGTTGACATGTGGTGCCTGTAAGCCCTTTTCCCTCTTCATATTGTATGATTGCAATATTTCGATATTGTTGCAACTAATGCAAGCCGTGATTCGCAGGTACCAAGCTCACCTTGCAAAACAACTTCCAAGTGTGAAAGTTGGGTACATAGATCCTCAAGTAATATCACAGTCCCTGTTTATATATCCCAAGGGATGGGCACTGGATGGCAAAGAGTTAGCAGCTGGAAAGACCACTCAGGAAAAAGAGAAAATCCGGCAGAAGGCACTCAGGGAGGCGGCCATTGGTGTTGTGGCGACCATAGCCATGTGTTTCAAAAATCTCCAACATAACAAAACAATATGGCTACCATACCACTTTGGGTAAGTTCAACTATATACATAGTTTTTTATAATACATATTATATGGAAATGAACTAATCGGTTTTCTATGATTGAATTCATGCAGTAACCATTGGATTGCTATAGCCGTTGATCTCAGTCACAGCATGGCGTGGGTCTGTGACTCAGCCGACTTCGACGTGGCGACATACAAAGACTTCATAGCGATTCTTAAGACGTATATCATACTATCCTGTTATATATTTATACATAACCTTCTAACCTCCACCTTTTGATACTAACAAGCTGCTTTTGCGAAATCGTTTCGAACAGGGCGTTCAGGCACTACGTTAAGGAACATAAAGGGATACACCATCCAGAGAGGAAGGATGTCCTTTGTGTCAAAACAAAAGTTTGTGTAAGTATGACCTACTATAATACTGCATTACGAAAATGCTGTTATATGAATTTGCTAATAACACATGTATATGTGATACACACAGTGTCCCAAGCAGAGGCCCGGAAGCGTACATTGTGGATATTATGTGTGTAGTCTGATTAGTAACACCAATATCTACCGGAGACACCCAGCCGATGTAAATGCTCAGCCCTCTATCTAAATGCACTCTCTCTCTCTAAATTTGCTCACAAACTTCATATGCTCACTATCTTTTTATATATATATATATATATATGCTCATTTTGTAGTTTCCAGAAGAGGCACGTACAGGTAGGTATAGGGACCCTGTTGAAGATGACAAGCTCTTGGAAATCGTCGGCGATCTTTGTAATTTCATATTGGATGAAATTATAAGCAGCAGAGGCGCATTCCATGACCATGCATCCGAGTTGGCGAGAAATCCAAAGTTTCAACATCTTCGTGAGTGGGAAAGGCTAGGCTTGGGAAGGTGAACTTTGAGGAATTGTGAATTATTGAACTTGTGACTTTGTGTAATATTGAACTTTGAGACCTTGTGATTATATGTATGTGAATGATCATGTGAATTATTGGACTTTGAATTATATATATGTATGTGAATTATTGGACCTTGAGTTATGTGAATTATATATATTCTGTGGATTATATTATATTCTGTGGATTATATTATATATTTCTGATTTACTTTTTTTTTGGCTGGGAACAGAGAGTAGGGGCGGGTAAATAACCAGCCGCCCCTACAGATAACATTGCAGGGGCGGCTATGTCTCCAGCCGCCCTTAATGTTTATGAGCAGCAAGGGCGGCTGGAAATGCGACCGCCCTTAATGTTTATTCGCAGTAAGGGCGGTTTTAACTAAAACCGCCCTTATTGATTTATCAGTAAGGGCGGCTGGTTTCCAGCCGCCCTTACAGTTCTTACCACTGTAAGAACGGTTGATTAAGGGCGGCTCGTAAAACCGCCCCTACAGAGGCTTACGAGCCGCCCCTACTGAAACTTTCTGTAGTAGTGAGTAGTGGTGTACTCCTACTGAGATTGCTGATTGTTTTAGAAATTGTTATATAATATGCAACCACTTTTACAGAGCAGTTCAAGTTTGCATACTTGTACCGTCAGTGAACAGGTAGATCCATCAGACCTGTAGCATCAGTTTGAATGCTTGTGAGATATCAGTTGTCTCATGGCACTACTGGAAAGAAAGCATTTAATAGCAGTTCATAACATCCTTTAGCACTGGATTCTGACCTGGTACATGCAAACCGTGACTAATATGCTCAAGAGGACTCGAGATGCCTCATTTCTCCGGCGGGTGATGCTGGCTATTTTAAATACCGACAAATCAATTCCGGAGAACCTTTTATATCGCCTAGCTGCATGCATTAATTATTTGCGGAAATGTTGTTATTCAATCCATTTCGTATGTGATTAGTATAGTCAGCTGACATGCAGATATAGAGTGCAAACATATGCACATGCCCATGGCCATATGCCCCCCTTTGCCATTACTATTTATATTGATGAGGACTCACCCCTCATGCCCTCCCCCCACCACCACCACACACACATATTTTTTTTATTCCCATGTCATAGCTAGATGCATTCATTTTAGAACTAATGAGTTTAGCGATGAGAGGCATGTGGAAAATAGATTCTACTACATAACTAAAGAAAGCGTAGAGAACAATATCGAGGAAGGGTTCAAACATAAAACTCTACTCGAACAGGGCTTCGGAGACAGCATGCCGAGCTAGTTACGAGCCACCACCTGCAAATTAAGTATGATTCAGAGTTTCAGACCAGACCACTAATATCCGTTATGGTGCCAGGGCGACTGAAGCAACTGGTAGCCAAGGACAGAGCCAGGATGAGATCATTGGGGGAGGGAAAGGAGACAATATAAATTTCAACCAAGCTTAAACGGCATTTGATGACCCTTATAAAATATAAATCTAGATAAAACGAGTATAAATCTAGATAAAACGAGTTTGCTTAGACCATAGTTATCATGAAATTGTTCCATAATACTACCTACAAAATGAGTCTGTAGCTGTAGATCTGTATCTAAGATATATTCTCTTTACTTTATGTTTGTGCATACGCACATGATTTGCATTTGCAGCAAACATAGGTAGGGTCATGGCCTCCCCTACCAGCCCCCCACTGTCTGCCACTGTTGGCTGTGATTAAGCCTTTAGTCCTTTTTATTAGACCAGCCTTTAGTCTTGGTTGAGAAACGGCACTAGTTCCATATTCTCGACCAGGACTATCTATCCGCGGCTAAAAAAGGTGCCTTTAGGCCCAGTGGGAAATCACAACCGGGACATAAGATTTTCAAAAAAAATAAAAATAAAAACTGTGGAATGCCATGCGTCATGCCTGCTCGCACCGTAGCCCCTGCAGCTCCACCTCAGCCACCACCTCCTTGAGCTCCCACTTTACCATTGACATGCAATCAAACCCAGAGCAAGAAACAATTAACGCTCCACAAATTGAAGCTATAAACATGCCCATCTCACATGAACATCACACAACCAATCAATTAGAACATTATCTGGTTCACGGCACGTTAGTTCGATTTTATTCACAACACCAGGAGGACTCAGGCCAGCATAGTCACAAAATAAACATTCACAAACAAATCTACTGGATCATTCAAAACGAATTTCGCTCATGTATCCATGGATGGGTGCTCCTCACCAGCCGCTCGCCCACCTGCCGCGTGCCTGAAGGACCTCATGGAGGTGGCAGAGGAGATCCCCGCTTGCCGCTCTTGCCGCTCGCTCGCCTACCGTGTGCCAGAAGGACCTCATGGAGGGCCTGTGTCCACTCTTCCCACTTGCTCGCCCACCCGTCATTGTCAGGACATGTGCGTGGTGGTTCCCTGGCTTATGGCACGAGCCGTGCGTGGCGCCTGTCTGCAGCGGTCCACGTGCGGCAGTGACTCTCTAGCCGATCGCCCGCCCCTAGCTTGAGAGATATGGAACAGAGAGGGAGAGAGAGAGAGATAAATCTATGCCACAGAGAGAGGGGATCAAGTGAGATCATGGTCCACGGACTTAGAAATATGTGCGTATGGAACGCGAACACCCTTTTGGTCTTGGTTGGTCGCTCTACCTAGGATTAAAGATAACCTGTTAGTCCCGGACAGTGGCTCCACATGGGGTTAATAAGGGCAGGCAGCGGCTGTACCTGGGACTAAAGATAACCTATTTGTCTTGGGCGGAGTCTCCACGTGGGACTAATAGGTCAACTTTACTCCCGGTGAAGCCACCACCCAGGACAAATGAGCTCCTACCCCTAGCCTTTGGATCGAGGACTAATGCCGGCATTAGTCCTGGGCCCAAAACTGGAAATGGTCACCATTTCTAGGTGCCGGTGGGGGGCCAACCGCATCTAAAAATGGCCCACTTTCAGCTGCGGTTGGCTCCTCCACCTGCACCTAGAAATGCTGGATTTGTAGGTGCGGGTGGGGCATCACCCGCACCTACAAATCGATTTTTAGGTGCGATAATGCCCCACCCGCACTTACAAATCATACGAATTAATTCAAAAATTAAATAATATCTAAAATGTGTTTTGCTAATTTTTAAATTTGGTGTAGAATCTTTGTATATGTGCGCAAGATTCATGAGAAAAAAATAAATACATTTCATGGATCGTAGACAATATATTGTGCAGAAATAGAGACACTAAGGACAATGTTTTGTATAACTCAAGCACACTTTGAAATTTATAAAGTACTTACCCAAGAAAACTATCTTATAAATCCCAAAAGTTTTTTTTATATGTAGTACTATGTATGTGTAGTGTATAGATGGTTGAAGATTATTTTTAAATGATTTAACTGATATAATGATACAAACATACTTTTAAAAAAAATAAAAAGTATTTGTAGGGGCCTCACCCGCTCCTACAAATGTTCACGCATAGTACTACAAGAAGATAACATATACTACCATGTTAGAAGTTGTGGTGTGGTGCAGTGGAGGAAGTTGGAACACGGGAGGCTACAGGGCAGGGTTCAAACCCCGTGAACGCATATGGTTTGATTTGTTAGAAAAATGTACTACATTCAAATAAGGCAACGTATCAGGTGCAAACCAATCTCCCCGTGCAAACTATGCAAACCTCAATCTGAACCACATGATCTTGATCCAAGGGGGCGCGTAGAGAGAGAGGTGGGAGGGAGGATTTGCAAAAGTGATCTTGCTGTGATTAAGGATGGGCGGTGATTTTGCAAATCCCCCTCCCACCTCTCTCTACGTGCCCCCTTGGATCAAGATCATGTGGTCCAGATTGAGGTTTGCATAGTTTGCACGGAGAGGTTGGTTTGCACCTGATATATTGCCTTCAAATAATGGGTGGTGGCTGGTTGGATTAATTTTATTATTTTTTATTTTTTGTTTTTATGATTATTTAAAAAATGAAATTGTTTTCTTTTTTATTTTTTGTTTTTATGATTATTTAAAAAATAAAATTAATTTCTAGGAGTGGTTGACACCATGGTCCGTTCCTAGAAATCATTTGTTGGAGCTCCTAGAAAATAGAGCGTTTGCAGGAGCGGGCCTCCGCTCCGCACCTAGAAATCTAAAATGCAACTCCTACAAATGGTTTGTGTAGTAGTGCCTATTCACCAATTCCAAAGCTTATGTGCTATTGATCTTGGCGTTGTTAATTAATCCAGTAACTATATTAACAACTCTCCATATGGTCTTAGTGTGATGGCAAGCGGCAACTAGTACCACTACCATACCCGGCACCAAAGGGGATCTTTGGTACCGAGTTATAACACGACTCGGTACCAAAGGTTTTTAAGTCAAAAAAATATTTTAAATCTCGGGGAGTTACAAGTCACACGATTTTTCATCCGAAAATACGCGTGTCCGGCGTACGGGTATTGAACCCATGACCTCCTGCTTCGTAGGTTGCTTCCTTACCATCTCACCTACACACCACAGCTGACAAAGTCCCAAAAGCTTTCCTTTTGAATTAACCCGTGAAGGACCCTTTGGTACAGGTTGGTGTTACCAACCGGTACCAAAGGGTGACTTTTGGTACAGAGTGGTGTTACGACCCGGTACCAAAGGGTCCTCGGAGCCTAT
Organism: Alloteropsis semialata; assembly: GCA_004135705.1. Taxonomy (NCBI): domain Eukaryota; kingdom Viridiplantae; phylum Streptophyta; class Magnoliopsida; order Poales; family Poaceae; genus Alloteropsis; species Alloteropsis semialata. The sequence goes on along the minus strand of QPGU01000277.1, from coordinate 5,348 downwards.
CAAAATTAGACCCGGTACCCATGACTAGCATTGGTATCGGGTCAAAAAAGTCCGGTACCAATGAGCTGGACCGATGAGGAGTTTTCTGGTAGTGTACATAGTAGTAAAAAGGCCCAACGAGGCTGACATGTTACAAACGAACTGAAAAAGATGCATACAACCAATGCCATGTTGGCCCTGTTATCACTGTCTTTATATTGATTTGGTCTCAGCACTCGTGTAGTAACAAGCACCCACCCAACAAGATTTGGTGTTTGGCGCAGATGTGTTCAGGCAATGTTCTCTTAACTGCGGCTCTGTTATCTCATATAATAGACACATGAGGTGTCACTCGGCATTTCAGTTTAGCATGTTATAGGTACAGGAGTGAGAGGCATTGGGAATCGGACTGTTACCTTAGGCCTGTCCTTCGGAAATGCAGAGAAAAGGAACAACACGAACTGGAGCATGCCTTTGAGAGCCGCCTTGTTGTGCTGGAGGCTGAAGCTGGCCGCACTATTGTTTTCAGTCACCTTGGCATCCAATTGGTGACCCGAGATCTTTCGGGACCAGAGTGAGTTTGGATTTTGCGTTCGCTAGGCGTGCACCAAATTTTTCCTGTCTGTTATGAACAAGTGAAATATTCATTTTTTTAGATAATGGGAAAAGGCGTCCCGGCCTTCACCTCATATGAGGCTAGAGCCTAAGTGAAATATTCATGAAAGTCAGTAACATAACTCATATCGATGAATCACTATTTCAACACACCTAAAGATGATATAAGACCATCACCGTCACTACACCAAAGCCCTAGAACAACAATGGATGATCAGTCGGTATAAGCGCCTTTAGGGATTGAGGATCAGTCGCTATAAAGTTATACCGACATATCACTACTGGAGAACTCGCCATCCATCCACCGTAATCGGTCACGGATGGAAAGGACCCGGTACCAATGCATGCATTGGTACCGGGTCCAACGGTCAATAATTCTGCGGTCGTGGCACCACCCGGTACCTATGAGGCAACATTGGTACCGGATGGTGCACCAACCGGTACCAAAGGGGCTCTGCGTATAAATCCCCTTCTTCCTCCCACAGCCCGAGCCATGGCTCATTTCTTCATCCTCCATTGAGCTCGGGTTGGGGAGCTCATGCCCAATTTTTCTTGGAGATTTTGCAAACCAAGTCCGCTAGAAGGTTAGCAACTTCATCCTCTCTCTTTTGACGTTTAGTATGGTCTATTGTGGAATGGATTGAAATAAGAGATTTTAGATTGAATCTTCATTTTTATTATGAATTTGTAATAGAGAATCACTATATAGTTAGTTGTTGCATGTGTAGAGATAATGCACAAATTTTTAGACATTGTTTAGATTTTTGGATTATTTGTAGAAACTTTAAATGATTTTCATATTTATGCTTATTATGATTTTTAGATATTCTAAATGATATTCATATTTAGGGTTATTAGGATTTTTAGAGATTATAAATGAAATTCATATTTAGGCTTATTACGAAATTTAGAATTACATCTTTTTAGAGGCTTCAAATGACGTTGATATTTAGGGTTATTAGGATTTTTTGAGATTATAAATGATATTCTTATTTAGTTAGATTTTAAATTCAATTTTACTTCTCATGGTTGTCAATATCTTGAACTAAACAATCCAACTCTTGGCATGCCTATGATGATATCAAATTTTACCTAGTTTTCTAGCTGGGTAACATATGATGACCTTGAAATTGAGCTTGTATTGCATAGTTATGCTTCTCATGGTTGTCATCAAACCATGGGACACATCCATGCCCAAGCAACGGATCGGTTGTGATGGTTGGGCTGGGTGTGTCTCATGGTTCCATGCCTACCATGAACCAATTTTGTTACCACCTGTAATGTTTCTTATGCTCCAAGTTCAAGGTCAAATGAAAGACAACATATCTGAGGCAAAATCACTCCTTGAATTTTTTTTGAGATGAGCAAAAGTAACACGTTGATGATTTTGGAATGTGATTGTGTAACATCTTTGTGGTGGCATCAAATGATGTTGATGTTTACGGTTATTAAGATTTTTAGAGATTATATATGATATTCTTATTTAGGTTTATTACGAACTTTAGAAATTGGGGATGAATTTTTCATTGTATTTTGTGAATAGATGAATCGGCAATGGATGTACAATGCGGATAGACGCTCATCTGACTTCATTAATGGCGTTCATCAATTCCTCGACGCGGCAGAGGCTAACTCGACCTCGGGTTTTATATAGTTGTCCATGCAAGGTCTGTGAGAATAAGAAGGATTATCACATCTCGAAAAAGGTGGTCCACACACACTTGCTTATGAGTGGTTTCATGCCTAACTATATCTGTTGGACCAAACACGGCGAAGCCAGGATATTCTTTGAAGAAGGTGATGAAGAAGGTGACGACAACATCCCGGACTTTGCACAATACGGTGCCTTTGCAGATGATACAGCAATGGACGAGGGTGAAGCAGTTGCAGAAGATGAGGATGATGACGCCTTAGGTGGCATGATCCGTGATGAAGAGAAAGACTGCGAAAGTGCGAAAGAGTGGGAGAAGATGAAGCGTTTGTTGGAGGACCACAAAACATTGTTGTACCCAGATTGCAAAGAGGACCAGAAAAAATTGAGTACCACACTGGAACTGTTGCAATGGAAGGCAACTAATGGCTTGTCTGACAAAGGTTTTGGAGAGATATTGAAAATGATAAAGAAGATGCTTCCAGAGGGCAACACATTGCCTGAAACAACATACGAAGCAAGAAAAATCGTTTGCCCTCTAGGACTGGAAGTACAAAAGATACACGCATGTCCCAATGATTGTATCCTTTATCGGGGCAAGTCGTACGAATCTTTGGACGCCTGTCCGGTTTGCAATTGTTCGCGGTATAAAATCAGGCGAGACGACCCTGGTGATGTTGAGGGAGAGCCCCCAAGAAAAGAGTCCCTGCCAAGGTGATGTGGTATTTTCCTATAATACAACGTCTGAAGCGCTTGTTCAGAAACAAAGAGCATGCTAAATTGCTACGGTGGCACAAAGAGGATTGGAGGGAAGACAATATGTTGAGACACCCCGCTGATGGGTCGCAATGGAGAAAAATTGACAGAGCGTTCCAGACTTCGCAGAAGATGCAAGGAACATAAGATTTGGTTTGAGTACAGATGGCATGAATCCTTTCGGTGATATGAACAGTAGCCACAGCACTTGGCCCGTGACTCTTTGTATGTACAACCTTCCTCCGTGGATGTGCATGAAGCGGAAGTTCATTATGATGCCAGTGCTAATCCAAGGGCCAAAGCAGCCTGGCAACGACATTGATATGTATCTAAGGCCACTGATTGAGGAACTTTTGTTGTTGTGGGGCAAAGATGGTGTAAAGGCGTGGGATGAGCACAAGCAAGAGGAATTTAACCTACGAGCATTACTGTTTGTGACCATCAATGATTGGCCTGCACTTGGTAACCTGTCGGGACAGTTAAACAAGGGATACAAAGCATGCACACATTGCTTAGAACACACCGACTGCATTTATCTGAAACATTGTAGAAAGTGTGTGTATATGGGCCATCGTCGATTCCTTTCTGAGAAACATCCGCTAAGAAAGAAAGGAAAGCATTTTGAGGCGGAAGGTCGTAGCAAACCAAGGCATCGGGATGGAAAATATGTATTTGCTATGGTAAAAGATGTGAAGGTTTTCTTTGGGAAGGGACCTGGCAGCCAGCCAGCGGCAAGTGAAAATGGAAAGGCGCCCATGTGGAAGAAAAGTCAATATTCAGGGACCTACCATATTGGGAGGTCTTAGATGTCCGCCACGCAATTGATGTGATGCACCTGACGAAAAATCTTTGCGTAAACGTGCTAGGGTTCCTTGGTACTTACGGAAAGTCAAAAGATACGCTTGAAGCACGACAGGACCTGAAACGTATGAAACAACGAGATCCCCTGCATCCTGAGAAAAGAGAGAAAGGGCGTTGGAACTTACGTCCTGCTAGCTACACTCTAAGCAAGGAGGAGAAGACCAGCATGTTTGATTGCTTGAACAGCATTAAGGTCCCGTCCGGCTACTCATCGAATGTAAAGAGTCTGATAAATATGAAAGAGAAGAAATTTGTACACCTCAAGTCCCATGACTACCATGTGCTACTCGCACAATTGCTTCCGGTGGCGCTGAGGGGAATTCTACCCGTTAATGTCCGAACAACTATTGTGAAGCTATGCGCCTTTCTCAATGCAATCGACCAGAAGGCAATCGATCCCAGTAATCTAGCAAAGCTGCAGGATGATGTGGCCCAAAGCCTTGTCAGCCTTGAGATGATATTTTCTCCATCTTTCTTTAATATTATGACGCATCTCCTGGTCCATGTTGTCAAAGAGATTGGTATTCTTGGTCCTGTATTCCTACACAATATGTATCCTTTTGAGAGACTGATGGCTATTCTAAAGAAATATGTTCGTAACCGTTCTCTTCCAGAAGGATGCATCACCAAGGGATACAGAACAGAGGAGGTCATTGAGTTCTGTGTTGACTATATCCCTGAACTGAAACCGATTGGGCTACCTGAGTCACGCCATGAGGGGAGACTACTTGGAAAGGGCGCGTTAGGAAGGAAACAAACAAGGTGTAGCGACTACGATTTATTCATGAAAGCCCATTACACTGTATTGCAGTCGTCAACCATGGTGGCTCCTTTCATCGAGGAGCACAAGACTATAATATGCTACCAAAATCCAAGAAAGTCTGACAAGTGGATTACATGCCATCACATAGAAACTTTCGCTGGTTGGTTACGACAAAAGCTCATGGGTAACGAGACAATACATACACAGCTGGCGTATTTGGCAAGGGGACCATCATCCTCATTCTTGACGTTCCAAGGCTATGACATAAATGGGTATACATTTTACACAAGAGCCCAAGACGACAAAAGCACCAACCAAAATAGTGGTGTCTGTATAGATGCCTATGACAACAAAGGGAACAGGGACTCATATTATGGCCAGGTAGAGGAGATCTAGGAACTAGATTATGGACCTTTGAAAATACCACTTTTTCGGTGCAAATGGGTGAAACTTACAAGTGGAGGTGTTACTATAGACCGCTACGGCATGACAACTGTGGATCTCAACAAAATTGGGTATATAGACGAACCATTCGTGCTCGCCAAGGATGTGCATCAAGTATTTTATGTGAAGGACATGTCTACCAAACCCAAGACGGGGACTCTGCAAACAAACAACTCCGAACTTTATCCAAAACGGCACATAGTTCTCACGGGGAAAAGAAAAATCGTGGGTGTCGAGGATGTCACCGATGAAGATGATTATAATAGGTGTGACGAGGTG
>QPGU01000276.1:0-13393 GCA_004135705.1 Alloteropsis semialata | reverse complement strand
ACGACGCGCAGCCGCTCGAGCCGGCGCTGCCTGCAGCTCCTCTCGCCGCACAGCCGCTCGCCGCTACCTTTGCTTGCTGTCCGGGTAGCCGCCGCGGTGCTTCTCGCCGGTGTGCGCGTTCGCCGGAGCGCGCCGCCGTCGAGCAGCGTTGCGACGGCAACCTTGCTTGCGCGCGGCGGCGCTCTTGCTGGCGCGGTCAGCGCACTTGCGCGCGCGCGGCCGGCGCTTGGGCTCGCGCGACGGTACGCGGGTAAGCCCCTCTTTCACTGTTAGGGTTAGGGTTTGTGATTTGCAATCAAATCCATGCCTTGCTCTGTGCTGTGCTTGATCTGATTTTGGCCCGGGACGATGCTTGAAACATGTCGCTCGGCGGCCACTGCAGCTTGTGGAACTAGGGTTTTGGCCCGGGACGATGCTCAAGGCATGTCGCTCGGCAGCCACTGTGCTTTTTGTGCTAGGATTTGAACCCGAAAACCAATCTACTCGCTAGATCCCGACTGATACCATTGATAGAAACTTGCAATTAACTAGCAGTAGATCGATCGGGTATAACAGAGATAAACAGAATCAACAGATCCTATACATTGTCTACTAACAAGAACAGAGAATGAACAAAGGTTTAGATCACAACCATCAGCAGTGGCGGCGGGGTTCCCTGCGACATTGTTGGCCATGGCGATGGCGGCGTCGTCGCAGGAGGAAGAAGAGGGCGTCGTGGCACGTCGGTGGAGCAATCCCGCCGCTGCTGCGCCTCTCTGATCGGAGAGCTAGGGTTTGTCGGGGTGGGGAGTACGGCTGCGGCGAACCTCGTGAACTGAGCCTGCCAGCCCCCACCCCTCTTAATATAGCGCAGTGCGACGGGGGCCCACTAACCATTAGGGTTAGACGCCCCCGATCAGGGCGCGATTAAGGGGTTAATGGGCTGCCGTTGGGCCAGCCCACTTGAGATCAATCTAACAAAGTGGCCACCGGCCTTTTGTTTGATTGGTACAGGATTTTGGTAAGCATGCAGTAAAATCTGATTCAGAGATGCACATGCCTCACTTGTGAGATACTCCATATAAAACATTGGAGAATTGCTACCAACTGCTGCCTTGCATGTTTATTGCCAACGTGAAAAACCCTATCTACTCATACTACTCGATCGAGCACATCACACAAGAAATGACAAAAATACAGTGGGACTAGGAAGCATCAGGATACCAAAAATAGATGGAAATTAAAGGAGCCTCTCTTATAAGGGCACCCGTAGCAGTGCTGTCGACTGATGTGGCGCGTGCTGAGAATGAAAAAAAATGCTGTTCGCTGCATTAAATGATGCACCCAGCGGCAGCAATGCTGTGAGCGTCGGTTTCATCAGGAGCTCGGCGACGAGATTTTTGGCTGTTCTCTCTCCTCCACCTCTCCTCCACCTAGGAAAAAGGCCCACCTCAGCTAGCTCGGAGTTCGTTGTTGGAGACGCCCTAAGTTGACTAGTATAGTAGTATCCTGTCACCACCAATTACTGTTGCAATACTTGGGCGGTGTTCTTGGGCTTTCAGCCACTCGTGCTCGGTGCAGAGGAAATGTGCACATACAGCTGCAAGTACGTGCAGAGGTGATACATACTTTACAGAGGAGACACAATGAGAAGAGTCTGCAAAGATGCATTTTGAAAATCAGAGAAGCAGCCAGTCCAAGAGCGGTCTGTCACTGAGGGATCAAGACCATCTTGGATGGATGAATCAACCTTGAACAAAGTGGTCAAGTTAATTACTGAGTTATTGAATCATATGTTAAAAAAATAAGGTGCTGAACTTAAACATTTTGGAAATATGTAAATGGACACAGCTTCACACTATGTACAGTGTGCGGGTTATGTATAATATATCTGTACAAAAATTAGCATATTAGTTTTATCCAAATTTCTAAAGGTCTTAGTATGCACGAGTTCGACGTGTTAGCATGTTAGTTTTATCCAATCTTTTCAACTACTAGACTGTTGGGTTTTGGAGCACTTTTTGGAGAATAAAACTAACCACTTTAAATTTAATCACTCTGAGAGATATCGTGGGTTGTATTTCCATCTTGTTGCCTTTACATTTCTTGTTCATGTGCAGTTGTATTGATCGACTGACTTGTTCTAGTCACTGCATCCAATAAGTTAAAAAATCTTTACATAAGACAACCCTAACAATAGTTGTATTAGGAATCGTGGCTATTTTTTTTAATAGTGATTGAATTATTGGGCAATTGCAAATTAATGTAGCACATAGTAATTAGAGATTCATGGGTTAATTGATTATTGATGTATTTTCATGTATATTTTGTCTATAAAACTACTGCACTATGAAAAGGAACAGGGATATTGCTTTTACTTTTAGGAAACATGAAACAAAAAAACTTGATGCTGCTTCATCTCCTCCACAAAAAACTTGGTGCAACTTTGGTATTTAATTGTTGAATTTAAGACTTGTGATGTTAATTTTCTTCTTGATGGAACTTAAATTTTTGTACCAAATTATATATAGATCGTACAGCTTATATATAGACATACCGAATTGTAAGTAAAAAAAAATATCGTGGCATACCCTCTTTGAAATCCTAGGTACGCCACTGTAGTGGCGTGAAGCTAATTAAACTAGCCCCTGCGATGCACATGCTTCACTGGCGGGATCGGAGAGCTCATATATGATAGTGGTGAGTCTATCTCAATTGCTTGCTTGAACTTCTGTTTTCATCAACAGAGAGGACGCGATGTCGTAGAGCCTTTCTGCCCAAACAAAACTGAATAGAATACAATGCAAGAGAATAGGATTGAGATGCATCACGGAACCAAACATCTCTATGACCACGGCAGGCTGTGCAGTCTTTGACGGAATATCGGACTTGTCCACATATATATACATTGAGGAAAAGCACCATGGTTTCAAGAGCGGAAGTAAACTAGATTGTATTCTCATTTCCATTCAGAGGCACAAACGATCTCACCTTACAGTAAAACAAAGAAAGCTTTTTTGGTGTTCTTGCCCCTACTTTGAAGTGTAGTTGTGATTTTACTCTCATTTCTTTAACTTTGTGATTTTGCCCTTCCCTATTCAACATTCAATGCATTTTTGCCATTGTTTTTTTTGCACATTTACCATTGACCAGGGCAAAATTCTATTAACATATGAATAGTCAAAGGAAAAATCACAAAGTCATAAAAATTAAGGCAAAATCATAAGGACACTCCAAAGTAGGGGTAAAACACAAATGCACAACAAAGAAAGAGCAAGCAACCAAGCTTGCGCGCACGGGGCCCCTCTTACGCCATTTGCACCTCCTTCATGAACTCCCTGTCAGCGATGAGCCTGGCGAGCGCCTTTGGAGAGATGCACACCCACTATACCACAGCCCTACAATAGCGTCGGACGTCTGTCGCTATAAGTAGGACATTACCGATAAACGGTCGGTCGGTAAAGATCGGCGACAGACGGAGTGTCGGTAATACTACTTATCTGGAGTGATTGTCGGTCGGTATATAGATTTAGATGTATTGTCGAACGGTCGGTCGGTATAAACGTCTAAAGGCATCGAACCGTCCGTCGCTATATGTGGGTGGCCCATTTTCCTCTGCCGGCGTGCCAGGCCCACCTCTCGCTTGCAAAATTGGCCCAAGAGGCCCACTCGTCAACAAAGCCACCTAACCCTAACCACGGGAGACGCATGCACCAGAAGACGCCACCGCCCTCCTTCCTTCTCCACGCGCCTCCCTCCCTCGCCAAAATCGCCGCCGCCGCCGCCGCCCAAATCCATGCGCGCCACTCTGCCAAAATCCGCGCCCCTCCTCTGGCGAAATCCGGGTGCGCCCCTCCGCCCAAATCTGCGCCCCCTCTGGCCAAATCCAGGGGCACGCCCAAATCCGCGCCCCCCTCTGGCCAAATCCGGGCGCCTCTCTCCATCTCCGGCGGCTGGCGGCGCACGCCGCACGGTTGTCCAAATCAAGGTCCATGCCTTCTCCTAAGCCTCCAAATCGATGCTCGGCCATAGCCTCCGGTTCTCAGGCGCCTGGCTGTTTGCGGTGTTGGCTGGTCCGGTGAGTTCTCAGATGCGGTGTGGATTCCCCTCGGTTGCAGGGGGGAGCGTTGGTTCGCAACTACGAGGTCGATTGGTTTTTGGGAGATAAATCCAATTTGCGTTCGTGGGGAGAAGAGGTGGAATGATTTTCTGACCATGGGAATGCTGGGGATATGAGCATAGCTGCATAGGGGAGGGTCGATCTGTTTCAGACTAACTTGATTAAGCGATGATAATGTAAATGTTTTTTCTTTGTCAAATTGGTAGTAAGGATTTGGCAATCCAGCAGATGGATGGAGAGTTGTCATTCTGTAGCTTTTGATGGGGAAATTTCAGACCCGAGGTGAATCAGATGTCAGTTATTTTGTTCATACTGTTCTTCCATTCCACGTTCTTTTTCAAAAATGGCTTGCTCAGGTGGAAGCAGTGGAGACAGCCAGGTTACAAGGGTGCTATTCTGTGGCCCCTATTTTCCTGCTTCTACTAATTACACCAAGGAGTATTTGCAAAGCTATCCATTTATTGAGGTTAGTTGATCTTTTGTTTTTTGGGCATACGAGCATGCTGCCTGTAAATCAGTTGTTCATATTCCTAGATATATGTAAACTTATATGGTTGTCCTGTAACCTGAATGTCATTTGAACTCATAGGCTAAAAGCATTTTGCGGTCTCTTGTGCAGAGATGGCAATTTATCTTACCCTTGGTGTTCTGCGGAAGCAAGTATATATGTTGATTGATGGAAATCAGTTTCTGGGAAATAGTATCTCTCTTCCTGCTTGATGGAAATAGTTGATTGAATGGAAACTTGTTTTTTTCAGGCTTTTCTAGGAAGAGGTAGAGGAAGCATGCTCAATCTTCTACACAGTCAGCCAAGTGCTATGGATCTACATATTTTGTTTTGGTTGGTGTACACATCCACAACCATAGTGCTAGCTCATAGATGCCGTTCTTTTGGACTTGTTGGATATGAATCCTTTTGTAAACAAACTTGTGGCTGTGTAGGCTAAACATGTGAGCCTTGTAAACACTGACTTATTATCTGATTAATGTCTCATGTGTTGCAACTTGACAATCTTATATGATCAATATATGTGTCTCTGTTCTGCAAGTTGATTACTTGAGCCCTTCACTTGATGTATGTAGCACCAGAATGCATATATAATTTGGATGTGAGCATTATTATTTTTGGTTGCTAGTGTCAGACTGTTTGACGGTAAAGATGCATATACCGTCGAACCAACAGTCGGGATAAATTGTAACATACCGTCGGCGGGTCTGTCGCTATATCTCATAGCGTCGAATGGTCAGTCGCTATAAGTCGGTCCGTCGCTATAAGTTTATACCGACGCCACTTTCACCGGCTAATGACGCCTGTCGGTATATGTTTATAGCGACTGACCGTCCGACGCCAATACGGCCTATAGCGACTGCAGAGTAGTCGGCACTTGCAGGCTGTGGTGTAGTGACCTTCATTCCCATGCCGCGTCGGCCATCACGTCCCTCGTACACGCTCACCCCGCCGTCCATCTTGTTCCCAACGCCTCTCCGGATGGTGATGGGCCTGCCCACCCAAAATTATTGCCATACACATTGAGTCAAGGCGAGGCCACGACCATAATATTTGCTGGGTCACTGGATGTGTGGCTTCTGATGCCAAAACACGAGCATGTCCTTCTCCTCCTCGTCAAAGGATGCCACAACCTGGTTCAGCTGCTACGCTGTCCAGCCCAGCACCTTGTCTAGGACATCAGCGATGGTAGACTTCTGGACACCAAGAGCCACAACATTGCCCATGTAGTATACTGGTACACCCTTGACCTTTCCATGGCACCACTGCAAAAACACCCTTCGTACCGGTTTTTAAGAACCATAGGTATCAGTGTCGGTTATTCACCCGATAGTAAAGGGCTTTTTGGTACCGGGTGATAACAGGACCCAATATCAAAGATATTTGAGTCAAAAACAATATATTAAGTCCCAAGCAGGCTCCCACACACATGTGCGTTGCAAGTCGCAAGTCACATGATTTTTTATGCAAAAATAAGTGTGTGCGGCGCGCAGGGTTCGAACCCGAGACCTCTTTGATTTCCACACCACAGCTGACCAAGTCCCAGATGTTTTTCGTTTGAATTAACACATAGGAAGCCGAAGGCTATTGCGGATGAGGAAGTGAGGTCGTCGACGATGTTGTGCGCACCACCAGCTGTCTGGGCCACGGGAAGGACTCCCTTCTGGATGTTTTTTTCAATAAAGGAAGATATATTGATTTTCAAGTCATTACATCGAGATTATACGAAATCTTAAAATAACTCTTCTGACCTCTACATAACGGGATGCACACAACCTAAAAAAAGGAAAAACTAGACTCAACAGCTTAACGACAATCAATCCGCAGACTAGACCGCCGGCTATATGTGCCTGGGTAAAAAACTCACCGAGATGTACTGAAAATCCCACGGTGTCAAGGATCCTAGGCTCTGTTGGCATGCCACCCGAGGAGCTTGCAGGATTTGGCCAGACTAAATGTCTGGACACGTTGCAGACGCCGCTGGGGGACCCTTCCATTTCTTCTACTGGCATTCCTCTGAAGACTGAAATGATGCGTGGACTCACATAGTGACTCCTTGTCCTTGTCACTGCATTATTGAATTGCAACATTCCTCCTTCAATCGGATAAGCTTGGTGCAAGACCAAGAAATTGACATAGGACAAACTACAAGCCGGCAACATATATTGGCGCATATGATCAATGTAGTGAAAGACAAAATCTCCATGGAAACTACTGGATACACCATTCTAGTCCTAACACTATATACTACACACCGCTGGCTGTGTGCAAGCACAGAGGCCTCAAATAATTTCATTTTTCTAAAAAAAGACCACAACTTGTTGCAGGGAATGTTGAGAAACAGCAACAACAAAGTTGGGACAAGTGTTCGGTCACTATCTTATCATTGACATTCACATCCTCTAGATACAACTATGAAAATCGTGGTATTGAGACCAGTGGTTTGTCAGAAGTTGAACATTTTTGTGTTCTTTTTTTATGTAGGGGGCTCAAGATGCATCGGTTTCTTTGTTGCCTATATACAACAATCATCGAATTCAAAAAAGAAAAAGAAAAAAATAGTATTATCCACTATGCATGTTGACCAGTTGCAATGCCCAGTGCCTTTAACTATCATTTTGCATATATAGGATGTTGATTTGATCATTCTTAAACTATCCCATGTCATATTTAAAAGCAAAGGGAGTGTGTCGAAGCAAATACCAGTGACATGCAGTAAAAGCACCAGTGGGTTGATAGCTTCTTGATACCTAGACTCAATCCCCCAACCATGTACAACGAAGGCTTGGGGTGTCAAGATCGAGAACCTCACCAGTCACCACCATGTGGGTCGTCGATGGGTTTGAGATGCATCAGGATAGTAGCCTCTACCTTATGCAACTACCATTGTTGTACCATTATTGACCTTTGACAAGTTGTCCCATCCATACCATTCGGATCCATTTGCTTGCTCGCCGACGAAGAACTTCATAGTACTGCACAGAGAACTTGCTGTTGAATCTGATGAACTGAAAAGGAATTCATCAGCTGCCCACATGGTAGACGGCAATCGAACTACCTTATTGTATTTTCTGTGTGGCCTGTGGAGTTGAAATCTGGTTGTATTGTTAATCTAGTTGAATCCAACCCAACCCCCCCAACCCTCTCGCCCACCACACACACCCAAAAAAAACATTCTTGAGGCTTTTTATGTAACCTATGAATTTGGGAAGCCAATACTCACCGATACCACTTAGAAGGCAAATAATAACTGTTGAAAGGCGAACAACTGTAGCATGATGATGTGTGCACACATTTAGCAACAAGTTTCTTCTTTCTCGAGTTGATCCTCAATGGTCACTTACGTAATAATGGAATACATACTTTACTTATACATTAAGCCCACCTAAAACTATCAATACTGTCACACCCGATTTTGAGGACAAAACCGAATGCATAGCATATGTGTGCCAGGATCCGTTCTCACACATATGTTGACGTCATCAGTAAAAATATCATAAGACAGTGTTCAAAACATACAAAAGAGAGTATATAACTTTATTACACTCAGCGATAATAGACACGAAGGTCTTAATCGTTTCACCGACAACTTAACACGTAAAAAGCTTCACGACTTCTCCCACAGGCTATTGACTGGTTGACGCAAGCCTTAGAACTCCTCGAAGTCGCTGAAGTACTCCACATCATCATTATCTTCTGAACAGCAGTTTTAGCAAGGGTGAGTACACTTATGGTTGGTACTCAGCAAGCGAGGGAGATGCAAGGCCATCAAAGAGAGGTTTAAAGGCTTACAGCGGTTAGCACTTTTAGTTGGTCACATTTTATTAGCGAGCACCTAATTACTAGGTATAAGTTTATACCAACCCAATTAAGCAGGAGAGAACCCACAAATTATTCAAAAGCCAAGAAACCACAATTTAATATCATATTTAGGTTCAATTATCATGTGAGGGTCCAAGCCGCTCTTAACCGTGAGCACGGCTGATATATTAGTTTGACACTCTGCAGAGGTAGTACACTTTTCCCACAACTCGTGTTCCCTTGGTCGCCCGGGTTTGCAAGGCACTTAAACACTTCCTTTGGTGAGTGGCGAGGGTTCACTACGAAGCCTTTACAAAGACTCAAAGCCAACTAGCAGCCCGCTAGAGTTTCGACAGTGATGAGGTCCATAACCCTCCCTAATGAGGCCGTACCTTAGCAAAGGCTACTCCTCCAAGAGGACCGAGCTATGACCCCTTCACCGCCCCCTCCTTGCCCTTTCGGTAAGACCACTAGCCAACCCTAAGTCTAATTAATCAGCTAAGATCAGAGCCATATGACACTGTGGTTGCACTGTTTTCTTGGGTGGTTCTCCATGTTCCATTTAATCATGATAATCTTGTAATTAACCATGTATAGCAACAAAATAAAGCCATGTTTATCATTCTCAAAAGTTTGATATTACCATACAAAGATAAAGCAACTAAATATTTCTACCCAACAAGGATGATTAAACCCGGTGTATCAAGGTTGAGGGAATAAAAACTAGGTATATCCTAAAATAGGTATCCCATCAAGTTTATGCAATACATAAAAGTAAAATGTGATTAAAATGCTGTTATTGGGTTAAAGAATATGAAGAAGGAGGCCACTTGCCTTCCTCTACAAACTGTTGTTCCTCCTCGAACTGCTGCTCTTGGCCTTCCTCGAACGAAGCGTCTACACGATCACACAAGCATACAGCAAAATAAATAAAATAGTACAACAAACAGTACCAAAAGCACAAAACAAACACCTAGAACTAAAGGTTACACAGAGACGATCGCGTGAACGTGAAAATCGCCCAAAACGGATTTAAAACGGTGAAGATACACTAATTACAAGGTTCAGGGGCTAATATGCAAATAAACCTATGTTTTTGGGTTGTTTTGTAATAAAACCGAGGACTAAAACATAAATAAATCTAGTCAACAGGGTTAGATTCATAAGAACAATAGAGAGGACTGCGGGTTCTATTATATGAAAGAACAGGGGTTAAAGAATAAAATGCAGGGGCATGGATATGATTATTTTCCACTGCACTTGGACGGCGGGTTGAAAAAGTAAAACTGCAGGGGCTCTTTTGCAAAAGAACCCAGGTTGACCGGTATGTGGTATGATTGACTCGGTCTAGATTTGATCGTGGCCGTTGATTTGAAAACGGACGGTGGATGGGGGTCTTGGTCGCCGGCGGCGAAGCATGGTGGCGGCGCCGCCATGGCAGGAGCCGAAGCTCGCCGGCGTGACCTCTGTACGGCGCTACAGACCACGGGGAAGAAAACAAGTAGCGTGGGGAGGAAGAGGGAGGTACGGGGATCTCACCACGGGTGTTCTCGTTGCCGGGGAAGGGGCGGTGGAGGCCGGCGACGAGTGGCGGCGGTTTGCGAGCTCCGGCGAGCTCGGGTTCGCGGTTTGGTGGAGGATTTGGAGCGGGGAAGGGATGGGAAGGTTCGGGGCGGAGTGGGCGAGCTTTATAGGTGCCGAGGGGGGAGCGGGGGCGTCCCTGGGAGGGGAATCGAGGGCGGCGGCGGCCGGCCATTGATGGCCATGGTGGGTGGTGCGGCCGTTCGGGAGAGGAGAAGAGGAAGCGAGGGGGTTGAGTGCGCCACTGAGTAGTGATGGCGGCGCTAGTGGAGGGAGACGAGCGGGCGAGGGAGGAGAGGGGCCGGGCTCGGGCGCCATTGGGAGCAGCTCTGCTCGGGGAAGGAGATGGCCAGAGGTGGGAGATGGAGATGACAGGTGGGCCCCACCTATCATTGAGTGAGAGAGGGAGAAGGTGAGGGGGCCGGCTGGGCTGGCTATTGGGCCGAAAGGGAGTGGGTGGCCGGGTTGGGCCTAAATGGGGAAGGGAAAAGAAAAGGATTTGGTATTTTTGGTTGAGAATTTAAATTAGGAATTGTTTGGGAATTTGAATAGGAATTGAAGGAGATTTGAATTGGGATTTTGGAATTCACACACAAACAAAACTCGAATGCAAACGGCATGTATGCAATCAAACACTTATTGAATCTAAAATTAATGTGGTGGATTATGGGTGTTACAAATCCAACCCCCTTAAAGAGAATCTCGTCCTCGAGATTTGGATATAATTGCGGAAATTCTGTCATGAGCTCATCTTCTCTTTCCCAAGTAGCTTCATCCTCTGAGTGATGACTCCACTGCACTTTGCACATTTTGATGACTTTGTTTCTTGTGGCTCTTTCTGATGTTTCTAAGATTTTGACTGGGTGCTCTGAATAGGTCAGATCATCTTGCACATTAAGCTCTTCCAATGGCAGTTGTTTCTCAGGTACTCTCAAGCACTTTTTCAGCTGAGAAATGTGGAACACA
The DNA here is from genome assembly GCA_004135705.1 of Alloteropsis semialata. Taxonomy (NCBI): domain Eukaryota; kingdom Viridiplantae; phylum Streptophyta; class Magnoliopsida; order Poales; family Poaceae; genus Alloteropsis; species Alloteropsis semialata. Next base: position 2,438 of record QPGU01000276.1, on the reverse strand, counting down.
TCAGGAACCTCTGACAGTCGCTCGGGTAACTCCAGCTGATATGCCACTTCACCTTTCCTTTCCAAGATCTGAAAAGGACCGATGTAGCGAGGTGACAACTTTTCCTTGACTTTGAATCTTCGAAGGCCTCTGATGGGTGACACCTTGAGATACACATAATCTCCTACCTCAAATGTCAATTCTCTTCTTCGGGTGTCAGCATAGCTCTTTTGTCGTGACTGAGCCGTCCTGAGATTATCTTGGATTATCTAGACTTGTCTTTCGGCTTCCTGCAAAATTTCTAGTCCAAAGACTTGACTTTCACCTATCTGACTCCAGTATAGCGGTGTTCTACACCTTCTTCCATATAGAGCTTCAAATGGAGCTATCTTGAGACTGGTTTGATAGCTGTTGTTGTATGAAAATTCTGCATATGGCAAACTTTTATCCCAACTACCTCCATGCTTCAAGGCACAAGCTCTTAGCATATCCTCTAGGATTTGATTAGTCCTTTCAGTCTATCCATCTGTTTGTGGATGGTATGTGGAACTGAAATTAAGCTTCATATCCATTGATTCATGTAGCTTCTGCCAAAAACGTGATGTGAATTGAGTGCCTCGGTCGGATACTATCTTCCTTGGGACACCATGTAAACACACAATCCTTGACATATACAGCTCTGCTAACTTGGCTCCCGTATACGTTGTTTTGATCGGTATGAAGTGAGCAACTTTGGTTAACCTATCCACAATAACCCATATTGAATCGTAGCCGTCACGAGTATGAGGTAACCCAACAATGAAATCCATACCGATTTCTTCCCATTTCCATTCAGGTATTTTCAATGGCTGAAATAAACCTACTGGCCTTTGGTGTTCTGCTTTTACTCTTTGGCATACATCACGCAAAGCCACATGTGTTGCTACATCTCTTTTCAGACCATACCACCAATATTTCTCTTTCAAGTCTTGGTACATCTTAGTACTACCGGGGTGAATGGAATAAGCTGAATCATGAGCATCCTTCAATATAAGCTCACAAAGATGGTCGATGTCAGGTACACAAATTCTTTTCCTGAACCAAATAGTTCCTTGATCATCTTCAGTGAATTCTGGAGCTTTTCCCAAACCAATTAGAGTCTTGATTTCTTTGATCTTAGCATCTGTTAATTGTCCTTTTCAGATTTCTTATTCTAGCGTAGGCTCAATTTCCATAGTCATAGCTTCAGTATGAGTGAGAATGCCTAAATTGAGTCGTTCCATTTCCCAACATAATCCTTGAGGCATCAGTCGTGCTATAGCCATATTAGCTTGACTTTTCCGACTCAAAGCGTCTGCCACAACGTTTGCTTTGCCGGGATGATACTGGATATCCAAGTCATAATCCTTGATTAGCTCTAACCATCTGCGTTGTCTCAGATTAAGATCCCTTTGAGTGAAGACGTACTTTAAACTCTTATGATCAGTGAAGATTTGACATCTATTCCCGATCATATAATGTCTCCATATCTTTAACGCATGCATGACAGCGGCTAACTCCAAATCGTGAGTGGGATAGTTCTGCTCATGCTTCCTTAACTATCTAGATGCATAAGCTACCACTTTTCCTTCTTGCATCAATACACATCTGAGACCTAGATGTGAAGCGTCACAGTAGACATCAAACCCTTTGTGGATATCCGGCATTATCAGAACAGGAGCAGTAGTCAATCTCTTTTTCAACTCTTCAAAACTAGTCTGACATACTGTATCCCATTTGAACTCTCGTTCTTTTTCCAATAACGAAGTGAGAGGTTTCACTATCTTTGAGAAGCCTTCAATAAATCTGCGGTAATAACCAGCTAGTCCAAGAAAACTCCTGATTTCGGGCACATTCTTAGGTGGATTCCAGTTCAACACATCTCGAACTTTACTTGGGTCAACTTTGATTCCTCCATCGGTGATAACATGTCCAAGAAAAGAAACTTTCTTTAACCAAAACTCACATTTGCTCAGTTTGGCATACAACTGATTTTCTCGTAGCTTTTGTAACACCAATCTTAAGTGCTCTTCATGTTCTTCTTCGTTTCAAGAGAACACCAAGATGTCATCGATGAACACCACCACGAACTTGTCAAGGTATTCCATGAACACTTTGTTCATCAAATACATGAAATATGCTGGAGCATTTGTCAATCCAAATGACATCATAGTGTACTCATATAGTCCATATCTAGAAGTGAATGCTGTTTTGGGGATATCTTCTGGTCGGATTCTCAACTGGTGATAACCTGATTGTAGATCAATCTTGGAGAATACCTTAGCACCTCTCATTTGATCAAACAGATCCTCAATCCTGGGTAGGGGATATTTGTTCTTGATGGTTGCATCGTTGAGAGACCTATAATCCACGCACATTCTTCTGGTGCCATCCTTTTTATCGACAAAGATAACAGGGGCACCCCATGGTGATGAACTAGG
>QPGU01000275.1:0-13398 GCA_004135705.1 Alloteropsis semialata | reverse complement strand
GAAAACTTTAGATGATAACTTGTTTCTGACATAAAACTTGTCTCACACATGCAATGTCTTCTCCTTTGTGCAGATTCCATCGGCGGCATCGAACCAGCTCAATCCGGACGTCGATTTGTCGCAGCCCTGGCACACACCCCCACCTCAGTGACTTATCATTTTACCTTCATTTGTGGTTGTCGTACTTCTGTGGTTGTGATACTTATGTGGTGGTGATACTTATGTGGTTGTGATACTTACGTGGTTGTGATACTAATGTGGTTGTGACTGACGTCTTTATGATATTAATGTGGTTGTGAACTATATGAATTGCCTGTGATATTTGTGGTTTTGATGATACTTATTGTGATATATGTGATGCCTGTGATGTATGTGACATTGGGGTACGTTATACGTGACCGAATAAATAAAAAAGGTCATGTTGGGTCACTTTGCCGAGTGCTTTTACCATAGCACTCGGCAAAGTGACCAATTCTGTCATTTTGGTCCAGGGTTTGCCGAGTGTTTTTACCCTGGCACTCGGCATACTAGGCATGGGGCACTCGGCATATTCCCAGGGTTTGCCGAGTGCCGGGCATGGGGCACTCGGGATATTTCCATGGTTTGCCGAGTGCCAGGCGTGGGGCACTCGGCAAACCATCTCCGTCATCGTTAGCCTACGCCGTCATTTTAGCCGAGTGCGAAGGTTTGCCGAGTGTCAAAGTGCACTCGGCATAGGTGTTTGCCGAGTGCCCGATATATGGCACTGGCAAACCCATGGTTTGCCGTCTCGGCCGTTACCGAGGGGGTTATGCCGTGGACGGCCCACGGCATACCCTTTGCCGAGTGTATTAGGGGGTTTGCCGAGTGCCTTAGGCGCTCGGCAAACCAGCCGTTTCCCGTAGTGGGTGCATCCTGCAAAGATAGACAAATAGTTCTCGGTGGTTTACTGCACAGAATGCCCTGACGCCAAGGATGACTCAAAGAAATAATATGATGCAATAATCATTACAGATAGGGATGCAAGTGGGCGCGGACCGGCCTGCCTGCCTGCAAGGCCCGCTCTGCTATTATTTATTATTGGACCTGACCTGCAATTTTCTAGTAGGCTCAAGTGGGCAAACCTGCAAAGGCTCGTGGGCTTCAGCAGAGCGCCTGCGACTATCCGCTTCTATCCTGCTATGCCTGCAAGGGCCACGCCCTCGCCACACATCGCCTCCGCCGCCGTCCTCCCCTTCCGCTTCTCCGCGTCGTGCTCCTCGACCCGCTTCTAGATCTCCGCAGCGAGGCGCGCGGCCTCGTGCTTGGACCCGGCGAGCTCCTCGACTGGGGCGCGCCTCGCCCTCAACTGTCCCATCTCCCCGTCTAGCTCCTGCGCCATGGCTGACCTCTCCTCGCCGAGCGCGGCGCACCTCGCCAGCGCGTCTTGGAGCCACGCCCGCGCCTCGGCCGCGAGGCGGCCGCCATCCCTCTTGGCCCTGTACGCATCCAGCTGCAGGCACGAGTTCTCCTCACTCAGCAGCTGTACGCCCTAGACGCATCGTAAGTTTCCCCATTCCATTATTCTCCTCCTAAGAACCCTACCCCTCTCTCTCTCTGTCCTATGTGTTGCGGGTCCTCATTTTTCTTGGTACAGGCATCCAGCTGCAGGCACGAGTAGAGTCATTGCAAATTTGCAAAGCCATGTAGGCCATGTTACTTATCTGTTATGGTCTGTCTGTAGGTCTAGCCTGTGCAAATCATCAATTAGATTATCTTGGCATTAGTTATATGCTTTTCTGGTGCAAGGATTAGAAAAATGGTAGGATCCAATCTTTGTATCAAATTCGTACAATATTTAGCACCAGAAAATTGCATTAGTCATGCAAGTCTTCAGTCTTCATTGAACTGGAAATTCAAAGACTTCAAATTTTAGAACGTTTTGGAGTGATTAATTTTTCCCCGGTTTTCTCACAATTGTGAATCATGAACTGGGAATACGTGATTTAGCATGTGTTCTAGTGTTCAAATCCTTCTGCATATTTGATTGTTCAAACCACTCTGTTCAGTAAACATGGTGCTGGTAGTATTGTGCATCTTTTGGCAACTTGCATGTAAAATTCCTGTTGGTCTGTTGGAATCCATCTCTTAGTGTAGCAGCAATTTAGTGAGATTGTTTTTGTACAGTTCCACTTTAAAAGTGGAGGCATGTTGACTCTTGAGATGATTCTTGATGGCTAGTGATGCTAATTTTCTGGTTATTTTGTGATCATCTTCATGTCTGATTTTTTTTAAACATGCTAGATTATATGTTGGAGTCTATAATCAGTTAGCATATAGAGATTAGTCCACAGTAGTACCTTTCTTGTTCACAAGCACTACCATAATGGATGAGTGTAAGAAATTTGTAGATCATCAATTAGCATGGTAATGGATTGGAGTAAGCAACCATAGTGAGGGAACTTGCACGGCTTTTAGCACAAGCTGGCTATAGGTGCCTTACCTCCAAGTGATTTCAGATTAGTTTCACCGTATGTGTATTTTAGTTTTTACCATTCTTATGCATGCTTTTCTTTGTGAATTTCAGCTTGATGAGCATGTGGGGAGGAATGTTGTTTACATCTATATGAGTGTCAAATGTGCAGTACCTTTGGCCTTTGGATACATGAAGACCAGTCCACCGGCAAGCGCCGTGTATCAAAAACTTTTTTTGTCTGTCAGCTGCAAGGTGTTGTGATGTACTGTAATAATTCTAGTAATTGATTTAAACCTTTTGTGAGACAAATGATACTTCGGATGCTATTTCTCATTGTGTTATTTTTTTGTTAGACATGTATGCTCTAGTTCTGTAGTTCCTGTTTCCCTTCAGACTCCTGTGCACTTTGCGTGGTCTTTGTTTCATCCTGTGGTGCTGCGGGCTCCTACAGGCACCTGCTTGCCCGCTTGCCTGTTCTTGCATGGCCTGGCAGGAGAATGCGGGCAGCAGAGCAGGCAGTAGTGGGCTCCTGCAGATTGAACAAAAAATGATTGCGATACTTGCGGTGCCCTGCGGGCTGTCTGCAGACAGGCCCGTCTGCATCCTACAGATATGCTTGAATTTAGGCTTCGTTCGGCAACACAGGAATGACCGAATGACACCAGGCCTGTTTTGCTTCCTGCCCAGGATCAAGTTGATCCACCTGTTTCACTCATTCCTCCCCTATCCCCTGGATGCATAAAAACCTTTCAAAAAACATTGTTCAGTTACACAGGAAAGAAACCAGCTGATGTTAAACTAGCAGGCAGCACAAGAAAGTAGTTTATACATGGATCACAACATTGACGCTGTCAAACCAGCAGCACAAGAAAATAGACCATTTCATCACTGTTTTTTAAGCAAAGCCAGCATCTGAGTGTTTTAGTGCTCCCAGCATCTACACCATCAAATTACTGATAGAATTAAGGACAGAACATCAAAGGCAGCCTCTCAGCATCTAAAGTTTTTTTTGTAGCAGGAGTCTTAGATGTCAAAACATGAAAAAAAAAACATCATGAAGCAACACAATTAGTAACTGTCTCACATATGCAGGATGCCTTCAAGCAATGTACCAAAGTAGTAACGAAGAAAGCAATCCCAATCCACCAACCGTACCAGCCCCAAAAATATCACCATCCAATGTCATAAACTGCATCTATATCCATATCTGATGGACCCACTGTTGGGATAATAGCCGAAGCCAATAAACCCAAGCAACGGAAGAGATTGAGTAACTGGGACAAGCAACAATATATTACTTATCAACAGTGTTCTCGGGAATCAACAACCTTTACATGTAGGAAAGGGGCCTCCTTTTATAGGGAGTCCAAGGGTCTTTACATTCCCATTGTACCCTTGGAAATCAGGCATCATCCTCTAGACTATATAACACAAATAGCCTAAGGACACTTTGGTACATTTACTCCTCCCAATGTGAATGAGTAGACTTGCAATCCCGTGTTTGACTTGGCTTGGACTTGGTCTAAGCCTGCTTCGCTCGCCAGAAAGAGCTGTGCAGTTCCTCGATTTGGCTTCCTCCGAGTCGGGACGACCCGAAGCCATCTCTTGGCGTCCAAAAGCTATGGGATCTTCCAAGGACCTGCAATATGGAGCGAACCGAAGCTAGCCATTAACTCAATTATAGCTTTTGACACTCAACAGTATCAATACTTCATCGAATTAGCTTCTAACTTAGTTTGGATAACGTCGCTTTGGTATACTGCTAATCGTGATGACCGAAGCCGATTAGCTTTGGTTTAACTCGCCCGACCGAAGCCAAACTAGGGATCTATTGAGTGATCAAAGCTGATTGGCTTCTGCTCCCTAGTTCATTGCCGCCTTTATGCACGAGAGAGAGAGCAAAACAAGCAGAGGGCTTTTGTCGGCGGACCAAATCCCCAACAGTAGCCCCTCGAGGACGAGGGCTTTCTTCAATAGGCCAAGCTCCACGAACTTTGGATTGCTTGCCAGCCCGAGAAACGCCTCCTCCTTGTTGGAGAAAGCCCCCAAGTGCTTCCTAACGGTTAAATTTTGGTACCGTTGCCGTAATTTTGCTTCGGTTAGTTTGAATTTGAAGCGCTGGCTCATTTTTCGAGGTTTTCAACGGTCTGATTTTACCGCCCTATAAATAGGACCGAAGGGGGGTAGAATCTCGCTTGCTTCGCTTGGTGATTTTCTTACTTAGCTTGTGCTTGAAGCTTTCGCTTGCTTTGAAAGCTCTTAAATCTCAAGTGTTTGGCTTTTTCTTCTGGTTACGAGTAAGTTTTGCTTTTTGTACTCTATGTTTTCCTTCGTTTTTTTCTTTCTGTCTTTTTGCTGTTTCGTTTACTTATTGTTTTTTTGTTTGTTCTAGCGGCTCGCACGAAGCAAACCGCTCGTCTGATTGACTCCGACTCCGAAGGGGACAACTCAGATGCTATTGACATGGATGCTGTCGAAGCTCAATCCTTTGCTCAAGAGCTTGAGGTCAACGTGGCCGTAGCTCCAGAAGCTGAAATTGCTGTGGAAGCTAATGACAGGGGCAAACATCCCATTGAGGATGATCCCGCCGGAGGCGATGATACAGAAGATGCCGAGTCTGCGGCCGGTGATGCCCTTGAGGACGTAGAAGCCGATGTATCAGATCTTTTGGATTATCGGAAGAAGCCAAAGACCACTGTCTTTGGTAAATCCTTTGTTACCCCTGAGCTGATCTGCTTTTATGAGTCAAAATGATACTTCCCAGCTGGTCACGGACGAGCCCCAGGCACAGAGACTACCCCGACACCTCTTGAGGACGAAGCCGTGGTGTTCAAGGAATTCGTCTGCGATGGGCTTCGGATGCCCGTTGATAATATAATTGCTATATTCTTGGGCGGTTCGGATTGCAATTCCATCACCTCACCCCCAATGCTATCACTCATCTACTTCGCTTCTTTTGGGCGGTGAAAACGAATGCATCAGATGTTAACGTGGACTGCTTCGTCCGTTACTTTGAAGGGCATCGCCAGACCAAAAGTGTTAAGCTTGACGGCTTCGAATACGAGCCGGACTATGGCAGTGTTACCTTCTGCGCGCGATGGAGGCAGACTGATTTGCAAAAGGTAGAACTTACCTTTTTCCAGAAAAACACCTGGGATAAGAATTGGAAAAGCTATTGGCTTTACGTCAAGGTGCCAGCGCTGGAGAATGTGTTAGAGGATGGAGTGAAACAGAGATCGTTTCCACTGCACAGCTCTATTGGTCCTTGTAACTTCGTTGCCTGCCCTTCTTTCAACAGAAAGGCGTCCAGCTTCGACCGCTGTGAGAGCGCCTTTTACAAAGCTAGCCGAGTCTCCAGCAGCCGTGACTTGGTTGAGGAAGGATTAGCCATGGGGCTCAACGTTTTGTCTGTTGACTGGAGGCCATTTCCAGTTGCCACGAAGCCTTACAGAGGAATGAACAATGTTTGCTTTCCCAAATTTGGGGCGAAGAAGCCGGCCAACATGTCGGATTACTCCTACGTTCAGTCCATCGAACTGATGGCTGAAATTATTTGTGGAAAGTATACGTCAAAGGAGCATGAAAGCTGTTTGGCTTTAGTGGATGGGGTTCGTTTGAACAGAGTGTTTGATGAAATGGGTGTCAGCTACCCTCAGCGTACGGCCCCATCCAAGCCAACGAAGAAGTTCACCGCTGAGGATCATCCCAGCGTGCTGACAGCCCCGAAGCCAACTTGTGGCCGTGGGAAGAGGGGTCATGGCGGAGGCCGTGGAAGCAGCCAGTCAGACGAGGGCGGCGACGAAGGTGGTGGCAGCAAAGCCGGAGCCCCTTCTAGCCGGGGCGGAAGCCAAAGCCGAGGATGCGCCTCCAAGGTGGTTGCCACGAAAAAACGGATTACTACTTCTTCCTTAGAGGCTTCCAAACGTCAAAAGCTTGTGAAAGCTCTTCCCGTCGCTCCGCTTTCCAGTGCTCCTCCTCGTCCCATTGCTTCGGCTGTTGATGTGCCTGTTACTGCTTCACATATGCAAGTTGATCCTGCAGCTTCCGCTGCAGTCGGTGTACCTTCTTCTGGAGGTTTGTTTCTTGTCTACCTTGTCTTTTTATTTTTAGCTTCGCTTTTCTTATCTATTCTTGTCTTGTTACAGTTAAAGCCGTTGATGCGCCTCCTCGTCGTGAACGCCTGCCTGGATGCATTGACGATGAGGATGAAGTGAGCTTCAGCCGTCTTTTGAGTGAGGATGAGACGAAGGATTTTGCACTTGGTGAAGCTGAAGTATCGTCTGTCCCGTTCCAGCCGTCGTCCTTGGACTTGTTGGCTGGTGCAGCGGCCAAGTCCCTTCAGATTTCTGAGGGTCTTACGCAGTCGGCTTCGGCTAACATTGAGGAGCTTCCGCGGACGGTTACGGCTAACACTGAGGAGCCAACGCAGTTAGCTTCTGCTAACGTTGAGGAACCTGTGCAGACGGCTTTTGCTCTTGAGACTGGGCAGGGTTCTGGCGATTTGGTGTCTCCAGCAACTGCTTCGCCAGTTAATTTAACTCATCCAGCTGACGCCGGACTTACTGCCCCTATTATGGGCATTGAATCGGCTTCTACGAAGCCAGCTTTTGAATGTGAAGGTACGTTTCGCTTTGTTAATCTTTATGCCCTTATTTTTTATTTTTTGATTTGTTGATTCTTTTACCTCAGGAGCAAGTTATACTGGTTATGGCCCCATCGCAGATCGCCTTCGGCAGAGTGGTTTTCGCCCTCCCAATGACATTCCTATTGTTGCTCCAAAAGGTTACATTTTTTACTATTATTTCTCACGAAGCCGATTGAGTGCTACTTTTTGTCTTAATTTTGCTTTTGCTTTTTCAGAGCTTGAGACTTGTGTGAAATCTTTGGATTTGGACACACTTTCAATCTCCAGCCTTAGTGGCAATATCCAGGTTTGTTTCTTCTCCTTCGTTTTTAAGTTTGTTGTTTAGCTTTTTTTTTGTACTTATCTTTTGTTTGTTTTAGTCTATGATGTCCATGCAGGAGCTTTTCGCTCGCCTTCCACTTCGTCTCAACGATGTTGAGAACGAGCGGGCTAAACTTGATAGTTTGAGGAAAGAACACAAAAGCTTCCTTCAGCTCAAGGAATCTTTGGAGAATGAAAAGGAGCGGTTTCGTCTTGAGCGGGAGACCGCCACGTCAGAGGTGGCTTCGCTTAAAAGTAAAGTCTCCTCGCTTGAGACTACCCGTGAGCTCAATGCTCAAACTATTGAGGGGCTTCGGAACAAGTTGGTCGAGAGTTCCACTTTGGAACATGAAATGAAAAATCAGATAAAGACTGCCGAGGCTGCTAAGGAAAAGGCGATGTCTGATGCAGAGAAATACAAGAGAGGGCTTCTTGTTGCTGTCGATTTGAAGGATTCTCTTGTTTCCGAAGCTGATAGGCTAAGGTCTCAGATCGACAAGCTGAGAGCCGACAAGAAGGATTTGGAGACCGAGATTCTTAGCCGCAGCAGTGGCGTGTACCTAGAGTACGAGGCTGCTCTGAAGCAATATGGAGCTGAGCCACTGCCCTTCCCTTCAGATGATTTTGACCTTGGGAAGCTTTTCGCATGGCTGGATGATGAGTTCAAGTCCCTACCGGACGTCTTGTCCAAAGTAGGTGATTATGCTGCTCGAACCTGCATCACCAACGCTTTTAAAATGCTAGCAGATGAAGGGTGTTCTCACTATAAGAGCTTCTTGAGGAGGGACTTTCAATTTCCTTCACCTTTGAATCCCGACAAGAAGGAATTTTTCAACGAAGCTGTTCTGGCGACTCGCGCCATCTTTCTCAGGAAATTCTGGTCTGCTACAGGGAGAGAGTGTGCCCGAAGCACTGCGTATGATCGTCTCGTTAAGGTTAACTTCTTTTGCCCTTTTGGTTATTTTTGCTTTCACTCGTATTCTACTTATTTTGCTTTTAGTATTGATTGTTTTGTTTATTTTCAGTACAAAGAGGAGCTTGCCCTCGAGCAGCAGCAAAAAGCCGAAGCCGAAGCTGCAACTGCTGGCCCTTCATCCTCTCATGCTGGTGCTGATGAGAGACACGATGGAGAGCCGAAGGTGCAGATTTGTGGAGGCTATCACTTTGTTTAGCTTTTGCTATGAAGTAACACTAAGCGATGTAATATTTGTATATACTCAGATCCCTGGCGAGGGAGTTGTTCTTGAACTCATGCCAATCACCATGCGCCTTGTGTGTGTCTGGCTTCGCATGGGAACAATATCAACAACGTTATCCGAGTCGAAGACTTGGCAATTTTTGGGAATTTTGTCACGAGTTTTTTCGTCATTGCGAATTTGATGTGTTTGACTTTTTTAATTCTTTCATCGTTCGACAATCGCCTCGTGTCGAACTTGCTCGTGCGAGAAACGCCGAAGTTGCTCGTTTGCTTCCAGTTAAGGTAGAGCCAGAGGATTTAGATGATGATAGGGATTTTTCTTACGTGTTTAATGCTCCAAGATTTAGGAAATCTGGCCAGCAATTTGACGGCTATATTTTTGAGATGTTTTGAGCCATCTCTTTGTAAAACACTTTGTAATTCGCTTGGTCATTATTTCGATTGGAAACACTTGAATGAATGTAAGCTCGATTTGGCTTCGTTACGAAAGAAACGCCTCCTCCCCCCCGAAGCGAGGTTTATTCGTTCAAGTGTTTTGTACTTGCGTGTACCTGTGGTTCGAAGCCACTTTAGCTTTTTTGAGCTTTTTGTGAATAAATATGAATGTATAAGAATATGTTGTGCATGAGTTCTAATAGGTTGCCGAAGCCTCTATTACTTGTATTTGCATAAGCTTATTATTTTTGTTTATAAGCGTTTATAAAACTGTTAGCCAAAGCTGTTTTTGATTTTATATAGTTGTTTGAGCCAAAGCCCTTTTACTCTGTTTAGAGTAAGCGTTTTTTGGACCGAAGCCCCTTTTACTCCTTTTTGGAGTAAGCTTTTCCTTAGATCTGAATTGGCCTTGCTCTCGGTAGGGTCAATTCAGTTCTATTTGAATTATCGAATACCAGCGACTTGGTCAAAGCCAATCGCTTTTGATGATGCTCTTTTGGGGAATACCTCGTTTATATATAGCTTGACGAGTTACAGTAAGCACCGCCTCGTTAAAAACCTCACCCCTTGGTCAGGGTCCCCTTGTGAGGAAAAGAGTACGGGCTTATGGAAAAAGTAAAAATGCTATTCTACTTAATGACTTCGTTTATAGAACGCGAAGCCATTTTACATCTTTTTATAAATAATATTTGCGTAAGCTGTCTGCATTCCACGAATGCAGCAGCTCATTGCCTTCGTCGTCGCCTAAGCGAAATGAGCCAGGCCTGTTGCTTTTGATGACCAAAAATGGGCCTTCCCATTTCTGTTGCAGCTTTCCAGCGGGCCTGCTTGGGTTTTTCCTTAGGACCCAGTTCCCTACCTTGATATCTTTCTTAACTACCTTCTTGTCTCGCCATTTTCTTGTCTCAGCTTGATACTTGGAAATATTTTTTGCTGCTTGCAGCCTGTATACCTCAATGAGATCCTTGTCAATGGCTTCGCTATCTTTGGGAGCTTCTTGTTGGGTGCGAAGCCCCTTGTGCCATATTTCCTCTGGGCATACTACTTTTTCACCCTAAAGTAATTTGAATGGGGTAAACTGTGTTGCTCTTGATGTGGTGGTGTTATGAGCCCAAATCACCTTCAGCATCTCTTCTACCCACTTGCCTTTTTTCTTACAATTTGCAAGGCACTTTTGAATGGCCGTAAAGATTAAGCCATTGGCTTTTTCAACTGCTCCATTTGTTTGTGGATGATATACCGAAGCAAATTTTGCCTTTGTTCCAATCGACATGCAATACTGCCTAAATTCATCACAGTCAAACTGCTTCCCATTGTCCACTGTTATTTCCCTTGGTACTCCAAATCGGCATACAATTTGCTGCCAGAAGAACTTGATCACTGTTTTTGCTGTGATGTTAGCCAATGGTCTGGCTTCGATCCATTTGGTGAAATACTCAACTGCTACTATGGCATATTTGAGATTTCCTTGAGCTGTTGGAAGTGGGCCAACTAAGTCAATGCCCCATCTTTGCAAAGGCCATGTTGGAGTTATCAGCTGTGACTGCTCCGAAGGAGATTTTCTGTTTGCTGCACACTTTTGACACTGGTCACATGTCTTGACAGTATTTGTTGCATCGATGATGATTGCAGGCCAATAGAATCCTTGCCTCATTGCCTTCCCCACTAAAGCTCTTGGCCCAAAGTGTGCTCCACATAAGCCACTATGTATCTCTTGAATCAGCTCTTTGCCTTCGTTGTGAGAGATGCAACGAAGCCAAGGAGCTACAACTCCTTTCTTGTAAAGGACATCATCTATCATCTGATAGCATCTTGCCCTTTGTTGCATGGCTTTTAAATCATCGTTGTCAATTGGCTCATAGTATCCCCGAAGATAAGCTATTATTGAGGATCGCCAATCCTCTGAGCTTATTGCATTGATCAGCTTCGGCAGATCATCTGAGTCCTTTATTGATGGTGTTGTTAATGTTTGAAAGAATACATCAGGTGTAAGCTTGTCCCCCTTTGCAGCTGCTTTAGCCAACGTATCTGCCTCTTAATTTTTTGATCTTGGGATGTACTCCACAGTGAAACCCTTAAATTTTTTCTCCATTGAGCGTACAATGTTCAAGTATTTGATGAGTTCTGGTTGCTTCGCGATGCTTTCTTTTTCAATATGGTCTGCTACCACCTTTGAATCCGTTTTGACAGTGAATCTCTGAGCTCCCAAAGCCCTTGCTTTTCTGAGCCCCAGTAACACAGCTTCGTATTCAGCCACGTTGTTTGTGCTTCTGTCACTGTTTTTGCAGAACTCCAGATTTGCTGCATATCTCATTTTCACACCCGAAGGCGATTGCACAATTGCCGCTATGCCAGCTCCTTTGTCCCCCCAAGCACCATCACAGTGTATCAGCCAATTTTCCTCTCTGATAGCATTTTGTGGTGAAGGCGATGTCCACTCCGCAATGAAGTCAGCTAGGACTTGAGATTTGATTGATGTTCTCCTTTCAAAGTCCACGACGTACTCTGAAAGCTCCGCGGCCCACTTGCGTATTCTGACAGAAGCTTCTTTGTTGTTCAAAAGCTCTTTTAGAGGTTGATCTGTGAGGACTTTGATGTTGTGGCCCTCAAAATAGTGTCTGAGCTTTCTGGAAGCCATTATCACTGCATAGATCATCTTTTCAATCTCTGTATAAAACAGCTTTGATGCGGCCAATGCCTCTGACACATAGTATACTAGCTGCTGAATGCTTCTGCCCTCTATCAGCTTTTCTGTGATAAGCGCTGCGCTTACTGCTGATTGTGATGCTGCGATGTACAATAGTAGTGGTGCTTTTGGGTTAGGTACTGTTAGCTTCGTGAGCTGCATCAAGTACTGCCTTAGCTCGTAGAACGCTTTTGATTGCTCTGGCCCCCATTGAAACTTAGCTGCATTTCTGAGTGTTGCAAAGAATGGTAAGCTTCGCTCTGCTGCTTTTGCGATGAATCTGTTGAGTGCAGCAATTCTGCCCGACAGCTGCTGCACATCTCTCATACACTTTGGCTCTTCCATGTCAAGGATTGCCTTTATCTTGTCTGGATTAGCTTCTATCTCATGAGCTGATACCAGACAACCAAGGATCTTTCCTTTTGTCACTCCGAATACACATTTCTCTGGATTTATCTTGAGACCAGCTTGTCTCATGCGGGCGAAGGCAATTGCCAGATCTGATATGTGGTCTTGCCTTTTGACACTTTTGACCAAGATATCATCAACATATGCCAATATTGTCTTGAACAATTCATCTTTGAACATTGTGCTTGACATTCGGCAAAAAGTGGTTCCTGCATTCCGGAGCCCCTCGGGCATCCTGACGAAGCAAAAAGTGCCAACTGGTGTGATGAAGCTGGTCTTCTCCTCATCCTCTTTTTTTATCCAGATTTGATGATAGCCAGAAAAGCAATCTAAGAGGGACTTGCTGCTGCTTGGTCAACAATCTTGTCAATCCTTGGCAGTGGGAAATCATCTTTTGGGCAAGCCTTGTTGAGATCTGTGAAGTCGATGCACATTCGCCATTTGCCATTCTTCTTCTGAACTGGCACAGTGTTAGCTAGCCACGTTGGATATTTGACTTCACGTATGACATTGGCATCTAGTAGCCTTTGCACTTCAGCCTTTACAGCATCGGCTTTTTCTTCTGACATCTTTCTCAGCTTTTGCTTTTTTGGCTTCATGTCAAAACTGATTGCCAGCTTGTGCTCAATTATGCTTCTGTCAACACCTAGTAAGTCCTTGCTTGACCAAGCGAACACATCCTTGTTATTTCTCAGGAATTTAATGAGCCTATCTTCTTCGTCCGGCTCCAAGTCTGAGCCGATAATCACTTTTCTGTCAAAAACGTCGGGCTGTAACTGCACCTGCTTCGTCACTGTAGCTTCTTGCATCTTTTTGCTATCTTTCTCAGCACTTGGCTTTTCTTCTGGGTAAAATGGATCTTTTTCTTGAAGAAAATGCACATTTCGTTGACCAGGTGCTCTAGCTTTCTCAATGTTTCTGGCTTCCCTTTGGTCACCATATACAGTGATGACTCCTTTTAGAGCTGGCATCTTCATGCATAAGAATGATTGCCTTATGATGATGTCAAAGGCATTTATAACTCCTCTTCCAAAAATGACATTGTAGTCAAAGATCATGTCTACGACATCGAAGGTGATGTACTCTGTTCTTGCATTGGATGTGTCACCGAAGGATACTTGTAATGAAATTTTCCCGAGTGTTTGGGTTCGCTTCCCCCCGAAGCCGACCAATGGAGTGTCTGATGGCTCCAGGTTGTCTGGGTTGATATTGGTCATGTTTCTCAGTGTTTTTGCTAGGATGATGTCAGCAGAGCTTCCTGTGTCTACTAGCACCTTTCCGATCGTCCAGCC
>QPGU01000674.1:0-13443 GCA_004135705.1 Alloteropsis semialata | reverse complement strand
TGTCGCACTTAGCTAGTTTGAAGTTAATCCCTAGATTCAATTTGATCAAAGGAGAGAAGTGCCATGCGTGCGTTCAAGCGAAGCAACCTCGCAAACCTCACAAGGCTGTGAAAGAGCCGAGGAATTTGGCACCTCTAGATCTCATTCATTCTGATTTGTGCGAGATGAATGGTCTGCTAACAATAGGCGGAAAGAAATATTTCATGACATTAATTGATGATAGCACTAGATATTGCCGCGTATACTTGCTAAAAACAAAGGATGAAGCATTGCATTACTTTAAAATCTATAAAGCTGAAGTGGAAAATCAACTTGAAAGAAAAATCAAACGGTTGCGGTCCGATCGTGGAGGAGAATATTTGTTGCGTGAGTTTGACTCATTCTGCGAGGAACATGGAATTATTCATGAGAGGACACCACCTCACTCCCCCCAGTCAAACGGGATTGCCGAAAGAAAGAACCACACGTTGTGTGACTTGGTAAATGCCATGATAGACACTGTGGGACTCTCCTGGGAATGGTGGGGTGAGGCTATATTGATGGCATGTTGTTGACACCAGATTTTCGCACCTGACATGCTGAGTCAGATGGTGACGTGGTGAGGTTGAGACTGCACAGTGGGCCCGTTGAAAGGTCAAACAGAAGATGACAGAGAAGGAAGCCGATGCTGAAGAGGAGTCCGATGAAGTAGGAGTCTGACCCGATGACGAGTACAAGAGGAAAGGCACGTCGGCTAAGAAGGAAGCGTATCAGATCCAGGGACTATTTCCTTTTCAGAAGGTGTATGGGAGTCCCATTTTATCTTAAGCTTAGTTTACTTTGTTCGCAAGTTAGTCTGGTCCGATCGGGACTCTCCATGACCAGGGTATAAATATGAACCCTCGTCCATTGTAAAAACTATTCTCACAATCAATACAACCCGGCTTCACGCCAAAACCCTAGTAGTAGTTACCGACGAAGCTCATTGGTGGACGGGCTGCATCAGTTCTGATCTCCGGCTTACTAGTAAGTTAGTCAATTTATCGAACTAGTATAGGCTTTGAATTGAGGCGCATCGCCCTTTCTCGTTTATACTGTTCAACCGATTTATCTCTGGATAATCAAGATTGATATAGATTCCCTACGTCGGAGCTAGATCAATATTGATTATTCAACAGATTATCGTTTATCGGACTATACTTTAAACCTAGATTCCCTACGTCGGAGCTAGGTATCAAGATTAGTCTAGATTCCCTACGTCGGAGCTAGAATAATCTTGGTTACTAAAGGTAGTCTTTGCGGTTTGTTGGAGTTGCTAGATTGGTTTAGATCTACGCCATGTGAATCAATTCTACTTCTTCGACGGCTTTGAGCATTGGTCTTGGTCCGACTTAAGCAATATTTATCTTACAGCATCGTTCTAGGTCCGATCTTGCTTAGTGGTTTAATCTGGTTGTTCTTTGAGTATTGTATTGGTGTAGATTCCCTACGTCGGAGCTGGATCTTTACAATGCGATTAGATTAATCTTTGATTGTCATGCTTGGTCTAGATTCCCTACGTCGGAGCTAGATTCATCTTGATTAGTCAAAGAAAGCTTTGATTATGCCTTATTGCTATTTGAATGTTAAGCGTGGTGTAGATTCCCTACGTCGGAGCTGG
Organism: Alloteropsis semialata; assembly: GCA_004135705.1. Lineage (NCBI taxonomy): Eukaryota > Viridiplantae > Streptophyta > Magnoliopsida > Poales > Poaceae > Alloteropsis > Alloteropsis semialata. The sequence goes on along the minus strand of QPGU01000674.1, from coordinate 11,804 downwards.
ATCTTGCTTAATTATTTGGTAGCATATCTTAGAATCAGAACGAATCTGTTAATGTTTTTACCTGCTTATTTGCTTAATCTGATCAACACCTGTGCGAGCATCTTGTTTAATTGACAGGTTGATGAGTCGAGTTTGATTATCTAGCTATCCGATCTGATCATAGTTGGAGAAATCTAGATTCCCTACGTCGGAGCTAGATTTCTCTGAAAAGGCTATAGTCCGATCGGTTGGTTAGATGGTCCGATAAGATGAGTCAAACTGGCAACTAGACAAGGTGGACAATGTATCGGCTTACACTTTGATTATTTAATATCTTGTTTAAAGACACAGCTGATCCATTACTTTACATATTGGCCTTGTTTTACGCTTTATTTTATTATTCAAAGGCTGATCTGTTATATTAACCAAGGTCCGATCCTGATTGGTCCGATTCTGAGGTCCGATTTGGTGTCTGATTGAGGTCCGATTGCTCGGTCTGATTGACGTCATCAATGAAGTCCGATTTTGAGGTCCGATTGGTATCGGCCGACACGTGTCTGATTGGGTCTTGGCTAAAATTCGATGTTACTCCATCGTCTGAAATAGAGCTGGCACAATCAAAGAGCAATTTAATTGTTTTATTCCCTTGTCAATTTCAGGTCAAATTGACTGGCACGCTGCGAACCTGAACTGGAGTGTGGACTGGCACTGGAGCGAAGCAGATCTCCCTAGTCTTCGTGTGCTGCACGCGGAGGATACGACCGCCGATTTTCCACGTCAACACATTTTTGGCACGCCCGGTGGGACACGAGAAACAAATTCCAAGATGTCGTCGTCTGATGCTGAACAAGAAACTGCAGCAAGACTTGCTGCTGAAAAGGAAGCTGCTGAGAAGGCTAAGAATGACAAGAACAAGACGCCTGAGATGGCCATGCCCTTTACAAAAGCCGATCTGTCTAAAGCTCAATTGGACGCAGTTCAGGCTCAGATTGATGCGTTTGAGAAGCTCTGTCTTGGCCAATTTGGGCGTAATCGTTCAGGCCCTATACTCAAAGGTCCTCTCCCAGATCCAGAATTGATCAAGAAGACAACTGATGCTCGGGAGTACCAGGTCAACATGACAGAGATGATTCACCAGGCTATTCATCATGCACTAATCAACCAGTCAGGCACTTTGGTGAATTCTTTGGACAATCTCATCAAGAAGGCGGTGGACGATGCTATTTGCTTGAAAGGTCCAGTGTTTATAGCAGATTCTGCAGGGGCATCAGGATCAGGAAGAGGCAAAGAAACTACAGATAATGCAATGACCGTTGCTCCACAGATTCCAATTGCTCCACCACCTCCTATTGAACTGGCCAATGGTTTTCTGTTGATGGCCGATGGAACTATTGTCGGCCCACATGGTGAAAAGTATGCCGGGACTCTGAACGAAGGAGAGAAACAACCTGCAGCTGCAAGACTACGTACAGAGATTCCTTCACATTAGCGTATGGTCGGTGATTACAATAATTATGTGATGGATATAGCTGATGGAATGCCACCTGGAAATCAACAGTCCGATTGGTCGCAGAAAATAGCCGAGGTGATCCAAAATCAATTCGGCTTGAAGCCTAAAGATGAAGCGAGGTTGTATCGGCACCTGTACCCGTCTTACTTTGATGCAGTGCCACTTCCTCCGCGTACAGAGTGCCGGATTTCTCCAAATTCTCCGGGCAGGATGATATGACCACTATTGAGCATGTGAGTCGATTCCTGGCTCAATGTGGTGAAGCTGCTTCAGAGGAGGGACTCAGGCTCAGATTTTTCCCTCTGTCACTGTCGGGGCTGGCGTTTACATGGTTTACGTCGTTGCCAGCAGGATCAGTCACAGGATGGTCCGATATGGAGAAGCAGTTTCATAAATACTTCTTTTCTGGTCTCAATGAGATGAAGATCTCTGATTTGATTGCTATCAAGCAGAGGAACGATGAGACCGTCAAGGAGTATATTCAACGGTTCCGTGACACTAGGAATCGGTGCTATAGTTTGAAACTGTCTGATATGCAGTTGGCCGAGCTTGCATTCCAGGGTTTGCTCGCACCGATTAAAGAAAAGTTTTCTGCTCAAGAGTTTGAGACATTGGGGCAACTGGTTCAGAAGGTGTCAGCTCATGAGGTCCGATATCAGGAGATGAAGCGTGTGAAGTTTTCCAAACAAGTATCTTATCTCTCTGAATCTGAAGAGAAAGCTGATGTCAACATAGCTGAATGGACCAAATCCAAGAAGCCGATATCGCTCCCATGGATCAAACAGAACCCTGAGAAGTTTGGTTTTGATATAACAAAGGCCGATAAGATTTTTGATTTGCTGCTCAGTGAGAAGCTTATCCAGCTTTCTCCAAATCATTCTATTCCATCGGCCGATGAGTTGAAGAAACGCAAATATTGCAAATGGCACAACTCAACTTCTCACGAGACCAATGAATGCAAGGTGTTCAGAAGGGAGATCCAATTGGCTATTGAATCAGGCAAGATCAAATTTGAAGACAGCAAGAAAGCCATGAAGATCGATGGTCATCCCTTTCCTAATAACTTTGCTGATTTCTCCTTCTCTGTTAATATGGTTGATGCTAGTGAAAAGGGGAAGTTCAAGGTGCTTACATCGGACCACGCCAAGAGTTCTGGTGCCGTTGATCCTGCAGTTCAAGTTACCGTTGAAGAGCTGCGGAGGAATCATCAGGCATTTGGGCGTGAATCTAATGCTCCTGGTGGATATCGGCCGCGTGTGACTTCCCAAATGCTGATTAACAAGTACAAGAGGCAGCAAGCAGCAGCCCGAGCGTGGGAAGAACGCGAGGAACGACGACGTCGGAGACGTGAGTATCAAGCAAGGCGGCTTGATGAAAAGTTTGATGATCAGCGCCGACATGATGACAGGTCCGATGGCCGACGCCGATTTGATGAAAGGTCCGATGGCCGACGCCGATTTGATGACAGGTCCGACGGCCGACGCCGATGTGATGAATGGTCCGATGGCAGACGCTGGTCTGATAATAGAGTTGATGACCGTCGTCAGTACGGTTATAGGTCTGATTGGCATATGGACAAGCGTCAAAGTTATGACCGGTATGACCAGGATGATGATCATTGGGGGTGTCCTTTCTTCGTATTCTGCTGGAATGAGAAGCTTAGACTGCCATCAAAAGCAGATTGTCCTGAATGCAGTTTCCAGTATGAAGAATACAGAGCTTCCAAGAGAGGTCGACGATCAGTTCATGAATGGATCGGCGTCAGGATTGATGATCATCATCAAAAAGATGAAGGCCGAGTTGATGCTCATGGCCATAAAAATAATGAAGGCCGGGCTGATGCTCATGGCCCTGAAAAAATGGAAGAGGAGACTCCAGTTCAGGATCGGACTAAAGAACCTCCAATGAAGCCTGGACAGTGGTGCCCATCAGGGATTTCTAGGTCCAAGAAGAGACGCGTGCAACGCTTGCGCTATCGTGAGCAGATTCAGGAGCAGGAATTGGCAAAAGAAAAGAAGACATGGCGCATCAAGATGGCCAATGATGATGAAGCAAGCACATCGGCCGCAATAAACATGGTTTTGATGTTGCCTTTTGATTTTGCTGCTCCTGATGAACAGGACGATCATGAAGTCGATTATGAACTGGAAGAAGCCGCTGCATGCTTGGTTCTTGATTCAGAGAAGGCAGTCTTTGAGAAGCCAAATGCAAATGGATATCGGCACCTGAAACCTCTGTACATCAAGGGATACGTTGATGGGAAGCCGATGACCAAGATGCTGGTTGATGGAGGAGCTGCAGTCAATCTCATGCCTTATTCCACGTTTCGCAAGCTGGGTAAAGGGATTGATGATCTGATCAAGACAAATATGACACTCAAGGACTTTGGCGGTAATGTTTCAGAGCCTCGGGGGGCAATTCATGTGGAATTGACCATCGGCAGCAAGACATTGCCGACTACTTTCTTTGTGATTGATGGCCAAGGTTCTTACAGCATGCTCCTCGGACGTGATTGGATCCATGCCAATTGCTGCATACCATCCACGATGCACCAGTGTTTGATTCAATGGCAAGGCAATAATGTGGAGATCGTCCCAGCTGATGATTCGGTTAGCATTGCTACAGCTGAGTCAACGATTTGGGAGTTTGAAGGAATTGAATGCCTGTCAGGGAGAGCATGGGATGGTGACTTCCTCAAGGTGTCCGATCAAGGACTACAGCCGATCCAAGCAGTCGGCTCTGAGACTTTGTTTTGATGGCCGATTGTATAGAAGACTCTGAAAATCGAGGTAAATTCGGTTTAAGCCGTGATATTGTTGAACATCGGCTACCCATCAAACCAGGGTATCGACCACACAAGCAGTATCCAAGAAGGTTCAAGACTGAGATGCATGAACCAATTAAGGCCGAAATAACGAAGCTATTTGAAGCTAAGTTTATCAGGCCATGTCGATACGCTGAGTGGGTATCAAATATAGTTCCTGTTTATAAGAAGAATGGAAAGCTGCGTGTTTGCATTGATTACAGGAACTTGAACAAAGCAACCCCGAAGGATGAGTATCCGATGCCGGTGGCCGATATGCTTGTTGATGCAGCATCAGGCCATAAAGTGATGAGTTTCCTGGATGGTAATGCTGGTTATAATCAAATTTTCATGGCAGAAGAAGATATTCCCAAAACTGCATTCCAATGTCCAGGTGCTCTCGGTTTATATGAGTGGGTTGTTATGACTTTTGGTTTGAAAAATGCCGGTGCTACTTATCAACGTGCTATGAATTATATTTTTCATAGGCTGATCGGCAGGATAGTTGAAATCTACATTGATGATGTGGTAGTCAAATCAAAAGGTTATCAAGACATTTGGCTGATTTGAAGGAAACGCTGGAGTGTACGAGGCAACATGGATTGAAGATGAATCCGCTCAAGTGTGCTTTTGGCGTATCGGCCGGCCAATTTCTCGGTTTCTTGGTGCATGAGAGAGGAATTGAGGTAAATGATCGGAACCGCAAGGCGATTGATGATATTGAACCTCCAGTAAACAAGAAGGAATTGCAGAGTTTGATTGGAAAGATTAATTTTCTGAGGAGGTTTATATCAAATCTGTCGGTCCGATTGGAGGCATTTACTCCTCTTTTGAAGCTGAAAAATGAAGAAGAATTGGTTTGGGAGCCTAAACATCAAAAAGCATTGGATGAAATCAAGCAATATTTAGCATATCCGCCAGTTCTTATTCCACCACAAAAGGGTAAGCCGTACAAGCTTTATTTATCGGCTTTTGATCATGCAATCGGTTCTGTTTTGATTCAAGAAGTTGATGGGAAAGAACGAGTTATATTCTATTTAAGCCGAAGATTACTAGATCCTGAGACTCGGTACTCATATGTGGAGAAGCTTTGCCTTTGTTTGTATTTTTCTTGTACAAAACTAAGGCATTATTTGTATCGGCCGAGTGTACTGTGATCTGTAGAGAAGATGTGATCAAGTATATGTTATCGATGCCAATCATGAAAGGGAGAATTGGCAAGTGGATTTTTGCTCTGACAGAGTTTGATCTCAGATACGAATCGGCCAAAGCAGTGAAAGGGCAGATAATGGCTGATTTAGTTGCTGATCATTGCGGACCTAACATTGATGCTGTTGAGCAATGCACTATGGAGCTTGATGTATTTGGTCCGATGAAAAAGGCCGATGTGGTTGACGCGGTTCCTTGGACTATATTCTTTGATGGTTCTTCTTGTAATGATGGTTGCGGAATCGGCCTGGTTATTATTTCGCCTCGGGGGGCAAGGTTTGAATTTGCTTTTCCGATTGAGAAATGCACAAATAATCAGGCGGAATATGAAGCACCAATGAAAGGTCTCCAGATTCTTAAAGAAATCGGTGCTCAGTTTGTTGAGGTATTTGGAGATTCTTTGCTGATTATCAATCAGTTACTCGGCAAATATGATTGCAAGATGGATGCTTTGTTATCTTATTTTGAAAAGTGCCGAGATTTGATTAGTCAATTCGCTTTGGTAACTCTTAAGCATGTTCCAAGACATCATAACGAAGAAGCAAATCGGCTGGCGCAAAAAGCGTCTGGCTATCGGCCTATATCTGATGTGATGGTGCAGGAGGTACCAGAAGGAGATTGGAGGAGAGAAATCGTTGAATATTTGAGGGATCCTTCTGTCAAGACTTCCAGAAAAATACGTTATAAATCGATCAGGCATGTCTTGGTTGAGGGAGTGCTTTATTTTCGCTCGATTGATGGAGTCCTGTTGAGATGTATCGGACCTGAAGAAGCCAAGGTTTTAATGGGAGAAATTCATGAAGGTGTCTGCGGGGCTCATCAATCGGCGTTCAAGATGAAATGGATGATAAGAAAGAATGGGTATTATTGGCCGATGATTCTAGAAGACTGCTTTGAATATTATAAAGGATGCCAAGAGTGTCAGAGATATGGGAACATTCAAAGGGCTCCAGCATCGGCCATGAACCCTGTTATCAAGCCATGGCCGTTTAGAGGATGGGGGATTGACTTGATCGGCCAAATTTTTCCACATTCAAGTAAGGGGCATAAATTCATATTAGCGGCAACAGATTATTTCACCAAATGGGTTGAAGCTATTCCTTTGAAGGAGACGATCATGACAGATCAGGGTACGATGTTTACGTCGGACGAGTTCAAGAATTTTGCTGCTGATATGGGTATCAAGCTTCTTAATTCATCGCCGTATTATGCACAAGCCAATGGTCAAGCTGAAGCCTCCAATAAAAGTTTGATCAAGTTAATTGATAGAAAGATTGAGGAGTATCCAAGAAAATGGCATATTGTGCTTCCTGAAGCTCTATGGGCATATCGAATGGCTTGTCATGGATCGATCAAGGTTTCTCCGTATGAACTAGTTTATGGACATGAAGCCGTTCTTCCATGGGAAATTCGTACTGGATCAAGACGTATCGAGCTTCAGGATAAATTGAAGGCCGGCGAATATATGGAGCTCATGAATAGTGAGTCCGATGACTTGGTTGTTCGTCGGCTGCGTGCTCTCGAAAGTATTGAGGCTAATAAACTCAGAGTGGCGAGGCATTATGATAAGAAAGTTAAAGAGAAAGAATTCAAAGAGGGCGATCTTGTCTGGAAAGTTATTCTGCCAATTGGTTCTAAGGATCCCAAGTACGGCAAGTGGTCACCAAACTGGGAGGGACCCTATCAAATCGTCGGATGTGTTCCTGGAAATGCTTATATTCTACAAACACTCGAAGGAGAAGTGTTTCCTAAGGCATTAAACGGGAAATATCTGAAGAAGTATTACCCTAGCATTTGGGTAAACTCGTAAAGCCGATGCTGTGCGTCAGGCTTGGAAGCCGATGGAAAATCGCCTCAAGAACAAAAAATAAGAGCCGATGCGATATGCATCGCCTTAAGGGCTATATACAAACAGAGAAAAGTATATCATCAAGCCGCTCGATGGCGGAGCAGGCTGCTGGAAAAGGGATTGCATATATATTCATATATTTCTCATATAGAAGGATTTCAGAAGATAAAAGGATCTAGTAGGCGCCGATGTACTTTGTTCATCATTGCCAGAACAAGACTAGAAAAAGAAGGGCAAAAGGAAGCGCAAGTTTGAGGAGATATCTTCTTCCTTGAGTCGAAAAAATCCGCTCTGGATGCAGTCCCTTGAAGAGCGCGCCGGTGGATCGGTGGCTTTGCCCTGGCTTGTAAAGGGCACTCTATTACACCCCTCTGAAAAACCTTCCCTTTGGTGAACCATGGAGGAACCTCACGAGGATTCTTCTAGCAGAAGTTCCACCTGGATTCACTGCAGGATCAAAAAAGGGGGGAGTACCCTATACTTCTTCACGAGAATTCTTCTAGCAGAAGAGGGAGAAGGAGTTGGATTCTATATTAAACAGAAGGAGTTTGTGTTCTATCATGAATATTAGCTGCGCCATGGCTAAGGGATGGTGGAAGAAGAAGACCTTAGGCAGGTATTTATAGCCGGCGGTCGATGGAAGCATTAAAAGAAAAATGGAATCCAAGGGATGCTCGTGGAAACCGTCCAAATGAAGAGCAGTATTCTCGTGAAGATATGGCATTGATTCAGCGCTGCTGTAATTGGAGGAGGGGCGTCTTTTGAGGAACTGTGTTGAAGAGTCGTTTCGTCTGGGTCAATAGATGCATGGATACCCGTGAGGTAAATGCAGGGTTCCATATGCTATTCATTGTCAGAGATGCTATTGCTTGGAGAGAGAGAAAGAAGAAGATAAGCTCCACGGGTTGTTAATGAAGAAAGAAAGAAAAAACTATGGCCCGAAAATCAAGGAACTATACGGTGCAGGGATGGAAAGTTTCGGCACGAAAATCGGTGAAGAAGTTATGATGACAGATACGAATTTTGGAACAAAATAATATTTTATTCCAAAATTGGGGGGCATGTGTTGACACCAGATTTTCGCACCTGACATGCTGAGTCAGATGGTGACGTGGTGAGGTTGAGACTGCACAGTGGGCCCGTTGAAAGGTCAAACAGAAGATGACAGAGAAGGAAGCCGATGCTGAAGAGGAGTCCGATGAAGTAGGAGTCTGACCCGATGACGAGTACAAGAGGAAAGGCACGTCGGCTAAGAAGGAAGCGTATCAGATCCAGGGACTATTTCCTTTTCAGAAGGTGTATGGGAGTCCCGTTTTATCTTAAGCTTAGTTTACTTTGTTCGCAAGTTAGTCTGGTCCGATCGGGACTCTCCATGACCAGGGTATAAATATGAACCCTCGTCCATTGTAAAAACTATTCGCACAATCAATACAACCCGGCTTCACGCCAAAACCCTAGTAGTAGTTACCGACGAAGCTCATTGGTGGACGGGCTGCATCAGTTCTGATCTCCGGCTTACCAGTAAGTTAGTCAATTTATCGAACTAGTATAGGCTTTGAATTGAGGCGCATCGCCCTTTCTCGTTTATACTGTTCAACCGATTTATCTCTGGATAATCAAGATTGATATAGATTCTCTACGTCGGAGCTAGATCAATATTGATTATTCAACAGATTATCGTTTATCGGACTACACTTTAAGCCTAGATTCCCTACGTCGGAGCTAGGTATCAAGATTAGTCTAGATTCCCTACGTCGGAGCTAGAATAATCTTGGTTACTAAAGGTAGTCTTTGCGGTTTGTTGGAGTTGCTAGATTGGTTTAGATCTACGCCATGTGAATCAATTCTACTTCTTCGACGGCTTTGAGCATTGGTCTTGGTCCGACTTAAGCAATATTTATCTTACAGCATCGTTCTAGGTCCGATCTTGCTTAGTGGTTTAATCTGGTTGTTCTTTGAGTATTGTATTGGTGTAGATTCCCTACGTCGGAGCTGGATCTTTACAATGCGATTAGATTAATCTTTGATTGTCATGCTTGGTCTAGATTCCCTACGTTGGAGCTAGATTCATCTTGATTAGTCAAAGGAAGCTTTAATTATGCCTTATTGCTATTTGAATGTTAAGCGTGGTGTAGATTCCCTACGTCGGAGCTGGATCTTGCTTAATTATTTGGTAGCATATCTTAGAATCAGAACGAATCTGTTAATGTTTTACCTGCTTATTTGCTTAATCTGATCAACACCTGTGCGAGCATCTTGTTTAATTGACAGGTTGATGAGTCGAGTTTGATTATCTAGCTATCCGATCTGATCATAGTTGGAGAAATCTAGATTCCCTACGTCGGAGCTAGATTTCTCTGAAAAGGCTATAGTCCGATCGGTTGGTTAGATGGTCCGATTAGATGAGTCAAACTGGCAATTAGGCAAGGTGGACAATGTATCGGCTTACACTTTGACTATTTAATATCTTGTTTAAAGACACAGCTGATCCATTACTTTACATATTGGCCTTGTTTTACGCTTTATTTTATTATTCAAAGGCTGATCTGTTATATTAACCAAGGTCCGATCCTGATTGGTCCGATTCTGAGGTCCGATTTGGTGTCTAATTGAGGTCTGATTGCTCGGTCTGATTGACGTCATCAATGAAGTCCGATTTTGAGGTCCGATTGGTATCGGCCGACACGTGTCTGATTGGGTCTTGGCTAAAATTCGATGTTACTCCATCGTCTGAAATAGAGCCGGCACAATCAAAGAGCAATTTAACTGTTTTATTCCCTTGTCAATTTCAGGTCAAATTGACTGGCACACTGCGAACCTGAACTAGAGTGTGGACTGGCACTGGAGCGAAGCAGATCTCCCTGGTCATCGTGTGCTGCACGCGGAGGATACGACCGCCGATTTTCCGCGTCAACACATGTCATGTCCTAAATAAAGTTCCTACAAAGAACAAAGCAGTAACACCATTCGAGGAATGGGAAAAGAGAAAACTGAATCTCTCATACTTGCGCACATGGGGTTGTTTGGCTAAAATGAGCGTGCCAATAAACAAAAAGCGCAAAGTTGGACCAAAGACTGTTGATTGTGTATTCATTGGTTATGCACTAAACAGCGTGGGATATAGATTTCTGGTCATCCAAGATGGAGTACCTGACATGCGTGTCGGTGTAATTTATGAATCCAGAGATGCTACATTCTTTGAGAATGAATTTCCTATGAGAGGAAATACAGTGGGCAAATCTAGTCATAAACCGACTATTTCTCCCAATGTGCCTGTGCCAACAGAAATTGTTGAGCAAACAACTGTGGAAAGTCCTGAGGAGGATAATATTGAGGTCACTCGAAAGAGTAAGAGACAGAGGGTTGCAAAATCCTTTCGTGATGACTTCACTATATACCTCGTGGATGACACCCCAAATACCATTGGTGAAGCATATTCCTCTCCCGACGCTAACTATTGGAAGGAAGCGGTGCGGTGTGAGATGGACTCGATTATGACCAATGGAACTTGGGTAGTCGTAGACCGTCCCTATGGATGCAAACCTGTGGGATGCAAATGGGTGTTCAGGAAAAAGCTAAGGCCTGATGGTACCATTGAAAAGTACAAGGCTAGGCTTGTGGCTAAGGGTTATACCCAGAAAGAAGGCGAGGACTTCTTTGATACTTATTCACCTGTTGCCCGATTGACCACCATTCGTGTGTTACTTGCCCTGGCTGCCTCTCAAAATCTTCTCGTCCACCAAATGGATGTTAAGACAGCTTTTCTAAATGGAGATTTAGAAGAGGAAATTTACATGGAGCAGCCTGAAGGGTTAAAAGTAAAAGGTCAAGAGGGAAAGGTGTGTAAATTATTAAAGTCTTTTGTATGGCCTAAAACAGGCACCCAAACAATGGCACGAGAAGTTTGATAAAACCATGACATCTGCTGGCTTTGTTGCGAATGAAGCCGATAGATGTGTATACTACCGCTATGGTGGGGGAGAAGGAGTAATCCTATGTTTGTATGTAGATGACATACTGATACTTGGGACAAGCCTCAATGTGATTGAGGAAGTCAAGGCCTTCCTGTCACAGAATTTTGACATGAAGGACCTGGGAGAAGCTGATGTAATATTAAACATAAAGCTGTTGAAGGGAGAAAATGGTGGGGTAACATTGGTACAATCTCACTATGTGGAGAAAGTTTTAAGCCGTTTTGGCTACGATGATTACAAACCTATTTCTACCCCATATGACCCCAGCATAATCCTGAACAAGAATCGAAGGATAGCGAGAGATCAGCTGAGATACTCCCAAATAATTGGATCACTAATGTACCTGGCCACTGCGACAAGGCTTGACATTTCCTATGCTGTGAGCAAATTAAGTCGATTCACATCGAATCCAGGAGATGATCATTGGAATGCTCTTGAGAGAGTAATGCGGTACCTAAAGGGTACGGCTAGCTATGGCAT